>JXCR01139321.1:43875-72205 GCA_002079205.1 Phalaenopsis hybrid cultivar
TTTTTTCAATCATAGATCCCAATTTGGTTGTGGGTATCAACTAGTTAGATTCATAAGGGTCATGGAAATTGCTGCTGAAGTCTTGGATTCAAACCTCAGCTATAAAATAATAAACTCCCATCTTTCAAAATTTTGGGTGGGCCAAAAAACATGTAAGCCAAAAAAGTTGATCCCATAATCTCGTTCAGGCCAATATGGCAGCAATGCCCGTAGAGCATTACAATCAAGTCATAAAAAAGATGGCATCATAAGTATTCAATTAAAGATTCAACTTCTCAAAATAAGGGCAAAGGGATAGATAATGCTCTTAAACTTGTTTTTACCTTCAAGTCAAATATTGTTGGGAAGTTATATGATCATTACTAAATTCTAAGTCATATTAAGAAAAAAATGTTGTAAGGTACACCATGAACTCTTCATTAATAAATGAAAAAAGCAACAGAAAGGAAAGATGACAAATACTATGATATCTTGCTTATTCAGGTAAACAAGATGTATTCATCTCCATCTTTGATGGCTATTTCGAAAGATATAGTGGTAATGTTGTCCAATTTGGAGATATAGGAAAAGTTGTTCATTTTGAGAATTCAAATCAAGCAAGAGCAAGAATAACCTCTTTTTTGCCACTCTAATGCAAAAGTTGACATTGAGCACTATACCTCATCCTCGTATGGATTGGATTCAAAAATTTTTGAGTTGAGGATTGATTGCCAATGTTATTTGAAGTTTGCAATCACCAAGGATTACATTGACAAAAAGTTGTGAAAGGTGATCTTATTTGACATATGTTAAGTTATATTTGGTAGTTTGAACTTGCATAAAAATGTTAAGAAACATCACCACCATGCTAACTAGTATCAAGCATATAAAGTACTTTTTAAAGAACTATGCACTTACTAGTTCACTATGTAAATCACCCATTGTGATGGTTCCAAAAAAGAATAGCACATATAGACTATGTGTTGACCACCTTCTCAACAAAATAATGGTAAATAACTATCATCAACTATTGTTCATTAACAACTTGTTAGATCAACAAAAGTGTACCATAATTTTGGGCAAACAAGATCTCAAATGTGGTTAACATTAAGTATGTAGTAATGAAATGAGCATATGGAAGACTACTCGCAAGACTACACAAGGTGTACAGCTATGTGGTCATGCCATTCAGACTTTATAACACCCCACATCCATTCATAAGGTTGATGAATGATGTTTTATGGCCATATATGTAAGAATTTTTTAAACAAAATCATGGGAAGAGCATTTAAAACATTCGAGGAAAGAGTGTTCCATCTACTACAACAATAGCAATTACAAGTTAAGTGTTAACCTAAAGAAGTGTGAATTCATAGAGAAATCATCATCTTAGATTTGAGATGGAAAATAAAGAGATCATGATGGATCCTTGAAAGTTCAAATTAATGTTGGCCTCCATATCTATTCCATAACTTAGCTCAATCAAGCATGATGAAAATAGGGGACAACCGCATCGAACAAATTGATATCGAGAAATATCATATAGAGTTAAATCATTCAAATATCGCTCATGTCACTAAATGGATTGGTTTGCATGTTTGGAGCTTCAATTGCTAAGAAAAAACTATCGTTAATAATTTGATCGAACAAAACAAAAAATGCGGACGACGTTTGCAACGCCACACAAATCGAATTCAAAATGCCTCTACTTCAACTAAAGAAAATGTCTCCACCTATGTTGAGAGATATGTACTTCGTGACATAAAAATGAAACGCAAATAACACAAGCAAACACAGATCGTTTACGTGGTTCGATCCAACTGGATCTACGTCCACGGGAGGGAATCAATCAAATAGTTCACTAAGGCAAAAGAAATGGAGAATACATAGCTTATACAAAGAGATGAGCCCTCATCTTCCTTCTATGGCCTCCCTCTCAAGCGACACCTTGATACAAGGTCTCAAGATGCTCTCCTCTCTAGCTCTCTAACTATTCTCTCCTCCTTTGTGGTAGCTTAAGATCTCTTCCCTTGCCTAGGCCTCACACCTTCTCTATTTATAGAAGCAAAAGAGTGGTTGGTGGGAGGTAGGTGGGAGGTAGGTGGGTGGTAGATGAGCGGTAGGCGAGATGTAGTAGGTGGCGGTGTCATATTACAAAATTGTCCTTTTACCTTAGTTCATTAATTGAGGGTCAAAATAATAATTCTCCACCTTGACTCTCAATTAAGAAGCTTCGAAGTAAGGATTCCCTCCAACTGGCCCCTGGGCCTCAGCCCTTGGTGAAGTTTACTAAGTCCAGACAGTGTCTGAACTTAGCTGTCGGTAGCACCTTGGTGAACATATCAGCAGGATTTTCTTCAGTAGGTATCTTCTCCACTACTATTGAACCCTTGACGACGACATCCCTCACAAAATGAAGCTTTATATCTATATGCTTGGATATTTCATGAAATACCTGATTTCTGGTTAGGTGAATGATTTTTTGGTTGTAGCAAAACACATTTATCACCTTCTGAAGTATCCCAAGCTCTTCAGCCATGCCCTTTAGCCACATAGCTTCCTTGATTGCTTCAGTCACAGCGATGTATTCGTCTTTGTTGTCGAGAGGGTCACAACGGATTGGAGGTTAGACTTCCAACTAACTGTGATACCGAAGACAGTGAAAATGAATCCGGTCAGTGACATCCTGGTGTCAATGCTTCCTGCATAATCGGAGTCCACGAAACCAACTACCTTTTCTTCTTTGTCTTCCTGCCTTTTAAAGAGTATACCAAGGTTTGTAGTGCCTCTCAGGTACCTCAGGATCCATTTTAGTGCTTCCCAGTGAGTATGTCCTGAGTTTGCCATGAACTTACTTACAATGCTGACGGTGTATGCCAAATCTGGTCTGCTGCAGATCATCCCATACATGATGCTACCAACCCTGCTGGCATAAGGGACACCCTCCATGTACATTTTCTCATATTCAATCTCTGGTGCTTGAGAGTTTGACAATCTGAAGTGTTGGCCAATAGGTGTTGCAACCTACTTAGTCTGATGCATGTTGAACTTTGCTAGAACCTTCTGAATATATGACTTTTGAGACAAGAATAATGTGTCATTTTTCCTATCTCTAGTAATCATCATCCCTAGAATCTTTGTAGCAGGTCCTAGGTCATTCATGTCAAATTCAGAATTGAGCATACCTTTGATCTTCTGGATTTCCTCCCTACNTGCGATGAGTGCATGAGCACGAATGGATATTACAAAAAGATATGTGCTTGATTTTCCTCCTTTTTTTTTGGTGAAACTTGTTTGGATATATTTTCTTTGAATATTAAATTCAAGTTTTAGACATATGCTATCAGAATTATCTCGCATTGCCCTGAAGATTAATCTTACGCAGTATATCAATAAAATGGAAATTGTAAAAAAATTGAATTTGTTGAGGAAGTGGATAAGCACTATTACCTGTTGTAATTATCTACAAATAGGTGTAATATTCTACAATGAAACCAACCCAATATATTCTTCCAAAGCCGTCAATTGTACTTTCCCTCGGTTGTCTTTGATTTTTCTTCTCTCAGCCAAGCCACAACTGCATTATAATAAAGATTGCAGTCGTGCACTGTAAGTGTTGTGCTTCCTGGTACTGTAACTTTGCCATTGGTGTTGTTGCCTGCTGTAGCTGTCTCTCCTTCAAGATAATAATTGCTCTGCTTATCATTTTGGATTGCATCTTTCAGTTTGTTGTTGTCGTTGAGNCGGTACTGTAACTTTGCCATTGGTGTTGTTGCCTGCTGTAGCTGCCTCTCCTTCAAGATAATAATTGCTCTGCTTATCATTTTGGATTGCATCTTTCAGTTTGTTGTTGTCGTTGANGGGCTCAGATAGCTTCACTCGATCGGATAAGTAATCCTCATGATTTTCTGATAGTGGGCACACCTTTGTCATACTCTTCCCTTCTGAATCGTCTGAATAATGAAATCAGAAGGCTCTAAACTAAATTAAGGTACNCTGCGGAGAGGGAGCGCTATTTAAATACGTCATATACATATAATTTTACATGTGTATGCCCTAAAATAACCTTCCAATAATTCAGTTTGAGGGATATTAAGAGGTTATTGGGTTATTAACCACAATAACATCTCAATAACCTCTCAATAACCTATCAATACATTTCGCGGTTTGACGCTCATCTTTTTTTTTATCAACACCCTTCAAATAACTTTCTTACGCATGCAATTCTGCATTTGTATAACGTACATAAATATAGATGTTGTATTCATAATACCCATAAATTAGAAAAAAAAATTCCGTTATGAAATGTCTGCAAGTCAAGATAACAGCTTGAATACCGATATTTAATTTTTATTCCATAAATTAACTTTTTTTGCTGCGCTAAAATTTTAAGTTGATATGGGATGCTTAAAAAAAATTAAATCTAAAATTTTAGCTCAGATTTGGTCTCATTTGTCTCGACCCAAGATAAAATTCGAATCAGTTTTTCAGCGATTAATAATCTTTAAGCTAAATTCATTAAATTCATAGGTTGTTAATGATCCAATTGCGAGTCAATTTGGGGTCGTCTAAAAATTGGTTCGAAAAAAAATCGATTTAAAATTTTAACTCGTAGCTCGACTCACACTAAAAGTGTGTTTGGGATGACAGTGTGAATGCGGTGTGGAGGCGCATCATAATTTTTTCTGTTTGGTAAAATTACTTTTTGCTTATGTTCTAAAAAAACTGCTGTTAAAAACTGTATTTTTCCATCATTCATGTCTACCTATGATAGCTGCTAAAAAACTGTGATCTGAACATTTCAAAAAAAAAAATTGTAATAATCATTGCAGCTTCACAATTATTTCTTCAAACAATTACAGCTACCCCCTTTATAAACCCTAAATAAAACTTATTTTTTCAACATCGGACATCATTTCTCCTTGAACCGGTCCTCCCTACAAGCGCAGAATACATTATACCTTCTCCCACCCCCATTCAAAGTGTAGTAAAATTCTGGCTTTCCGAACAAACGAAAACAGGATTAAATTTGTGTAAGATTTAAAGATGAAATTTTTATACTGGTTGGTTCCTTTGCCCCCTCCCTGACTTTCAAAATTGCAATAATCCATTTGCATAACTAATTTCTTCTTTGTATTTAAACAACAATGTTATCAGTACCATTTAAGATGCAGGACTAACTTTTATTTTAAGAACTTGAGTTCTTCGTGGATAGGGGTGTAAACGAGCCGAACACGAGCGGGCTTAAAAATTGTGTTTGTGTTCGGCTCCTTTGCTTAGCGAGCCGAACATGAGCTGTTCATGAACAAAGAGTCGTTTTAACAACTGTAATCACGTAGTCATAAGATTTAAGGATTGGGGCAACATTTAAAAATTATTGTTTATATTAAAACATCATTTGAATCTAATTTAATATTTTTTATTCTATTTTCTTAATTAATACTTTTAATTGATTATAAATCTTTGTAGTCTCGTAGTCAATTAATTTTTCTAAAAATACTGCTCATCGATATATCTATATATCTAATTGATGAGTAGTATTAAGAACCAAAACGAGCTGAATTTGTTCGTGTTCGACTCATTAACATAGCGAACGAGTCGAACAAGAGTTTCTTAACTAGCCGAACACAAGCTGTTCGTGAACAACGAACCGTTTTGACAGAGACCACTCTCCTCACTGTTGTTGTACACTTGTAGGTGCATTTCATATGTTCCACTTCCACCCAATTCTTATGTACTTACATATCTAACACGAAAAGTTTGATTTTTACATACAACCCAGATCATTCACACAACATCAATAATACCACCATTTTAAATGTAAAATGTGAAACACACATTTTCATGCATAAGTGAGGTGGAATGTAAACGAAGATTCTTTGGTCTTCCTCTACATCTCTCCCTTCAATCGTGCTCTATGCTCCTGGATTTCGCGTAGCCTCTCTCTCCCTCTGCGGCAGGCAATATGATCGATTAGGGCCTGCATATAACTTAAATTAGTCATTTATAAAATGTATTATTATCTTTGTAACCTTTGGCATATTTACATTTAAGACACTGTGTGAGCCTATAAATACAGAGTCATTTGTATTCAAATGTAAGATGGAAATCAATTAATTAAAGCCATACTTAGCTTTCTTCAGACTTCCTTCCCTTTCTTCCTCTTTTTTGTTATTTACGTTGGTATCAGAGCCCTCCCTAGCTTCACGAAGTCAATGGATTCCAATCCTCCAACAACCAACCAAGAAAGCCAGCAAATCACATTGGCTTACAACAAATTCAAGGAGATAAATATCGCAATTGCTCTGCAATTCTTGATGTCTCAAATCAGGAATGTAACAGGATATTGTTCAGCTCAAGACAAGTATCCTGTATGGCAAGCTTAGATATCAAAACTGCTAATAGCTAATGGGTTTGATTCGTTCTTGGATACTCAAACATCCCCTCCTCTCAGACTTTTCACCGACACAGGTGGAGCAGGAAAGGAAAATCAAGATTATATCAGTTGGCAAATAGTGGCGAATAGTGGATAGGAATATAGCAACGGTAATTTTTTTCCCACCAGCTCACCTTCAATTCTTTCCTATATACTGCATAACCACTACTGTTGACATATGGCGGACTCTGGAAAAAAATTCTAAGCTCCTAAGAGATCGAGTCAATCAATTAAAGAATGAACTGCATAACATCACAATGGGATCGAGCTCTATGACTCGGTACTTAATTATGGTTAAAAACTTGGTTGACAATATTGTCATTGCAGGTTCCAAAGTGGACATAGACGACATAATACTCCATACATTATTAGGTCTACCACCTAGTTATCAAGGCTTTAAGACAATCATTCTACACAAATTTGCAACCCCTCTCGCTTGAAGATTTCTATGCTCTTCTTCACAGTAAAGAATGCAAAATTTCTCAAGAACAAACAAGAACTACACAACATGTTGTTCTATTAACTTTTAAAAACAAAAAAGGCTACAACAATTCAAAAAGTTTCAATATAAAACTATGACAACCCCAAAATTATGAAGAACATTAATTCATCCAAATTCAATTGTAACCGGTTAGATTTACATCAAGCTTGGCCACTCGGCAAGTCAATCTTTGCACAAAATGAATCTCCAATACCAACTACCCACAAATTCTTCTGCGAGAGCATTTACAATCCAAGCACCAAGAAAATCACAAAACTAGACACTAGACACAGTGCCACAAAAACATCTCCACCCCATGTTGAACATTGACAAACCTCTGAACCATATATGGGTCCAGAACAAATGATAGTAGGAAATGGACAAATCTCTGACATCACACAAGTTGGTAACGGGTTTCTACCAACTCTCGAGCGTAAGTTACTGTTTGCCCCATTATTCTGTATTCCACAATTATCACATAACTTTATGTCAGTTCATAAATTAGCTAAGGATAACAATTGCACGTTCTCTTTTGATACTAAAAAATTTCAGATACAGGATTAAAATACCAAGAAAGTTCTCTTAACTGGTCAAGCTAATCAAAGGCTTTACCCCATTACAGCCTTTTCTTCTACAATAAGTTCAAATATTTGGCACCAAAGACTCGGACATCCGCACAAGAAAGTCCTATCTATGATTTCACATACTTTTCCTTATCTAAATATTCTTTCATGTAATGTATCATGTCTGAATTGCTATCAAAATAAAAGCCAAAACCTACCTTTTAGTAATGGCACAACTACTTATAGAAAATTGAAAATGATACTTTCAGATACTTGGGGCCCCTTTCCCCATCCTTCTAGAGAATGACAAATATTACGTGATATCCATTGATGCGTTTTCTAGTTATTGTTGGTGCTTTCATTTACGTCACAAATTAAAAATACTACTCACTTTATATATCTACATAAACTTTAACAAAATCAATTTCATAAAAATATCAAATACTTTCGTACTGACTGTGATGGAGAATATATATCAAATGAGCTCAAATTCTATTTTTAGGATAACAGAATTCACCATCAATATAGCCGCCCCTACACTCCTAAACAAAACATAATTGCCGAAAGGAAACACTGTCATATTCCTTTTCAACTATTCTAATCTACCATCACTCTTTGGATAGAAGTAAAACATCCACTGTTTCACCTTCACCTTCAACCCATCCCTTATATTATCATCTGGCTCGACTTATTCTCACCTCCACCATTGCTTCCACTCAATCTCCCTCAGATCCTCTTACTAATATGCTCCCCTCTTTAGCACCATCTACAAATACTCACTCACCCCATTCTCCAACACCTCATGTTTCACATAAGATTGTTCTCCCTTCCCCCATTCCTTTGGCTTCCTCCTCTATTTCGCAACTGCCTCCCCCTTTCATACACAAACAACACACTATGGTCACTCAGATCGAAAAAAACAATTTAAACCCCACAAGAATATTGGATCTTCAACATAGCAATTCAAATCAAATAGAACCACCCACCTACAATCAAGCAGTTAAATATTCTAAGCGACGTAAAGCCATGTCAGATGAATTCTTGACCCTCCAACAATAAGGCACATGGGAGCTCAATCCTCCTCCTGAAAATCAAAACATTTTAGGGTGTAAATGAACATTTAAAATTAAATATCATCATGATGGAACCTATTGCCATATATAAAGTTAGGTTGGTTGCCCAAGGTTACTCACAACAACAAGGAATCAATTACCAAGAAACTTTTAGTCTCATGATATAATTTCAAACCAACCGTTTAAGCTGCAAAAAGCTCTCTACAATCTAAAGCAAGCACCGCGCCAAAGGTACACAACTTTTTGCACTTTTTTATGTCAACAACAGTTCACCTTAAGCATTACTAGCCGGTCATTACTCATCTATCATCATATTAACATATGTATTTACTTATTAGTGTACATTGATGATATTCTTATCACAAACAACTACCAACATACAATTCATAACATCATTACAAAGCTAAGAAAGCAAGGGCCATGTTTCTCAATTTTTTGGAATAAATATTATGAAAATTTCTAATACATAATTTTTAAACCAAACTCATTATCTCATTGAATTGTAACATAAAACAAATATGCAACATGCATAACCCATAAAGACTTAAATGTCTTCCACTTCTTGTAGATCTCCCAACTTAAGCATACATTTTAAAGATCCCCATATGTACAAACAAACAATAGGATCTCTTTAATACTTTACTGGTACTCGTCCTGACATAACGTTCACTGTCAATTATCTTAGTCAATACATGAATAACCCCATCACCACGAACTTTCAACAATTCAAATGGCTTCTTCGATATTTAAAGGGAATTAGCACTTACGGTTTTCCTATAATTTCTATTGATTTATGTTTAAGTGCCTATGCAGACTCAAACTGGGCCAGTGATCATCAAAATCGCAAGTCTACTGCTGGTTTTTGTATTTACATAGGACCAAATCTGCTTTCCTAGTTCGTAATAAAACATAACACGATAGCTAGATCCTCCACAGAGGCCGAACACAAGGTTATTGCGACTACTACTACAGAAATATTTTGTCTCAGACAATTAATCTATTGAGTAACAAATCAACATTTATCTCCCACGCGAATTTACAATGACAGTACTTCAACAATCGCCTTAATTCACAATACTATTTTTCACGTGAGGACTAAGAATATTGAAATTGATTACCACTTCACAAGAGATCATTTGAAGCCACAACATGTCATTCTCAAGCATCTAATGACTAAGGATCAACAAACCAATATTTCGTTCAAGTGAATGCATGTAAAAAATTGAAGTTTTGGTGTTACGTAAATAAAAATGAATTGAGTGGTATTTATGTAAATCTTCCTAATTAAAAAAAAAAATACTGTCATTGTATTATTGTTTTGTTTAAAACGAATAATTTTGCATGCTTTCAATATATATTTCTATCATTTTTTTTTTTGTGATATTTGTTGAAGCAAAATAGAAAGAAAAAAATATGAAATAAAATCATAATTAGTTTGAAGGTAAAATTTTATTTATTAAATGTTTGTACATATTTATTTTATAGTATTTTAATATACTTTTTTGTAATTAGTGAGTTTCCTATAAAATTTACAGATTTTGTAATTTTTTGTATAAATATATTTACTTTTTTACCCCCACGTAGTGGGATCAAAACTTTATTGTTGTTGTTGTTGTGTCCCTCCGCCCCTAGCCAACCATCGACGGCAACCCATGCGGTCATAAGCCATTTTATCACTCTAAGGATAGATAGGAAGATTATGAAGAGGTTTTTCGGTATATTCGGGATTTCAAAAGTATAATACTAGATAATAATGTTATTACAATATTATTAATACTAATATCAAATAACTATTTAGTATTAAATCTATAAATAAAACATAATAATTATATTATATTTCTATTTGTAACTTTACTAAACTATTCAATTATAAAATAATTAGAATTTGTTTTATAAATAAACACTTTGTATTGTTTATATTAAGTTTAAATTTATGCTATTATAACAAATATAATTGCACTAAAAAATTAATAACAAATATTAGCAGATTTATTTTAGCTATGGAAGTTCTGTCGTAAACAACAATACTACACGGGCAAAATAATCATTTATCCAGAAACAACTATAAATCAACTTATTTAAAACACAAACCAAACAGACAGTCAGCTTATCCCGATCAACTGCTGATCAGCAACTTATCTGAATCATCTATTTATGAACAGATTATCAATAATTTATAGCTGCCCCAAATAAACCCAGAATATGACAAATGAACAATGTCAATCGATATGCTCATAATGTAAACAATAAATTTTTGGCGTGAGATATGTAAATTCAAGTTTTAGGATATATATATGCAGATTCCCCCTTTTTTTTAAATCTAACCTGCTGCTCACAGCACATAATTTGACTGAACATAATTTATTTATTTCATAAAAAAAAACATATATGTAAAATAAATTGTCACGACAAAATTTTTAAGACAATTAAATTTGAGAATCAATCTCACAATAAAAAAAAGTCCTTGCATACATAGCACTCAAAACAGCTCTAATTACTTATTTCACACCCAAAACAATTTATTTATAGATTCCACACCCACAACATTTAAGACTATCAGAAATAGAACCCCATCACTCTCCATCAAAAATATGTTGTGAGCAGCTACAAGCATTCGTGCAAACCAGTGATTACTGAGCTGGCTCCTCTTTGAAAGTAAAATCTAAAGCTTTCTTCTGAGATTCATGTGGCATAACAAAACCCTGAAGGATCAAAATTCTCTGCTAGCAGCTCTGTCGCAAATTTTTGGCCCTCGCTCGCGGACTATTCTTCCTCCCTCTCGCCGAACCACACAACCTGCGGTGCGAATCCAGTCGATCAAAGCTTCCACTGCTCACCGAATCTTTCGTGATTCGGCTGCCTGCGACGCGATCCGCTTGCTCTGTTCGTGAATGTCGAACTCCTTTTCTTCGTCACTGGCAGCGAACACCTTTACGCGGACACATATAGCCAAGAAGTTTAGATCTTCCCACAGACGGCGCCAATTGTTGTGAGATATGTACTTCCTGGCATAGAAATGAGACGCAAAGAACACAAGCAAACACAGATCGTTTACGTGGTTCGATCCAACTGGATCTACGACCACAGGAGGGAATCAATCAAATATTTCNAACGCCACACAAATCGAATTCAAAATGCCTCTACTTCAACTAAAGAAAATGTCTCCATCTATGTTGAGAGATATGTACTTCCTGACATAAAAATGAAACGCAAATAACACAAACAAACACAGATCGTTTACGTGGTTCGATCCAACTGGATCTACGTCCACGGGAGGGAATCAATCAAATATTTCACTAAGGCAAAAGAAATTGAGAATACATAGCTTATACATAGAGACGAGCCCTCATCTTCCTTCTATGGCCTCCCTCTCAAGCGACACCTTGATACAAGGCCTCAAAATGCTCTCCTATATTCCTTCTATGGCCTCCCTCTCAAGTGACACCTTGATACAAGGCCTCAAGATGCTCTCCTCCCTCTCGCTCTTTGGTTATTCTCTTCTCCTTTGTGGTAGCTTAAGATCTCTTCCCTTGCTCTCCTAAGCCTCACCATTCACTTCTCCTTTGTGGTAGCTTAAGATCTCTTCCCTTGCTCTCCTAGGCCTCACACCCTCTCTATTTATAGAAGCAAGAGAGTGGTTGGTGGGAGGTAGGTGGGAGGTAGATGAGCGAAATGCAAGATGTAGTAGGTGGCGGTGTCATATTACAAAATTGTCCTTTTACCTTAGTTCATTAATTGGGGGTCAAAATAACAATTCTCCACCTTGACCCTCAGTTGAGAAGCTTTGAAGTAAAGATTCGCTCCACCTGGCCCCTGAGAGGGCCTCAGCCCTTGGTGAAGTTTACTAACCTCCACATAGCCCCTAAGAGGGCCTTTAGCCCTTGGTGAAGTTTACTAAGTCCATACAGTGTCTGAATTTAGTTGTCGGTGGCACCTTGGTGAACATATCAGCAGGATTTTCTTCAGTAAGTATCTTCTCCACTACTATTGAACCCTTGACAACAACATCCCTCACAAAATGAAGCTTTATATCTATATGCTTGGATATTTCATGAAATACCTGATTTCTAGTTAGGTGAATGGTGTTTTGGTTGTAGCAAAACACATTTATCATCTTCTGATGTATCCCAAGCTCTTCAGCCATGCCCTTTAACCACATAGCTTCCTTGATTGCTTCAGTCACAGCGATGTATTCGGCCTCTGTTGTTGAGAGGGTCACAAAGGATCGGAGGTTAGACTTCCAACTGACTGTGATACCGAAGACAGTGAAAATGAATCCGATCAGTGACTTCCTGGTGTCAATGCTTCCTGCATAACCAGAGTCCACGAAACCAACTACCTTTTCTTCTTTGTCTTCCTGCCTTTTAAAGAGCATACCAAGGTTTGTAGTGCCTCTCAGGTACCTCAGGATTCATTTTAGTGCTTCCCAGTGAGTCTGTCCTGGGTTTTCCATGAACTTGCTTACAATGCTGACGGTGTAGGCCAAATCTGGTCTGCTGCAGATCATCCCATACATGATGCTACCAACCATGCTGGCATAAGGGACACCCTCCATGTACATTTTTTCATCTTCAATCTCTGGTGCTTGAGAGTTTGACAAGCTGAAGTGTTGGCCAATAGGTGTTGCAACCTGCTTAGCCTGATGCATGTTGAACTTTGCTAGAACCTTCTGAATATATGACTTTTGAGATAAGAATAATGTGTCATTTTTCCTATCTCTAGTAATCTCCATCCCTAGAATCTTTGTAGCAGGTCCTAGGTCATTCATGTCAAATTCAGAATTAAGCATACCTTTGATCTTCTGGATTTCCTCCCTACTTCTACTGGCTACTAACATATCATCCACATAAAGAAGCAAGTATGTACTTATTTCACCGTCTTGTCATTTCATGTACACGCAACTGTCGTAGCTGCATCAAACAAATCCAATCTTTAGCATGAACTCATCAAATCGTTTGTACCATTGTCTAGGGCTTTGTTTCAGTCCATACAAAGCTTTCTTCAGCAAGTAAACTTTGTCATTTGTCTCAAGTGTGCAGTACCCATCTGGCTGATCCATGTAAATGATTTCTTCAAGCTCTCCATGCAGGAATGCAGTCTTAACATCTAGCTGCTCTAATTCCAAATTAAATTGAACCGCTAGTGCTAAGACTATCCTAATGGAGCAGTGTTTAACGACGGGCGAGAAGATTTCGTTGAAGTCGATTCCTTCTACCTGAGTGAATCCCTTTACAACTAGTCTGGCTTTGTATCTGATCCTCTCAATACCTGGCGTGCCTTCCTTCTTCTTAAAGATCCACTTGCAACCAACCACTCGTTTGCTCTTTAGTCGATCCACAAGTTCCCAGGTTTTGTTCTTCATCAGAGAAGTCAATTCCTCATCCATTGTCTCTTCCCACCTGAGTCTTTCCTTGCTCTTTAGGGCTTCCTTGTAGTTGCTCGGTTATGCTTCTTCTATCTCTTCGGCAACACTTAAAGCATATGAGATTATATCTGCATGGTCGTATCTATCTTACAGTCTGATATTTCATCTTTGTCTGTCCCTTACCAAGTTGTAATCATCAGGTCTTCTTTCTGGCTCAATCACTTGCTGCTCCTCTGCCACTTCATCCTGATCGTTCACAACAGTCCTTTGATCNGCTTCATCAGAGAAGTCAATTCCTCATCCATTGTCTCTTCCCACCTGAGTCTTTCCTTGCTCTTTAGGGCTTCCTTGTAGTTGCTCTGTTATACTTCTTCTATCTCTTCGCAACACTTAAAGCATATGAGATTATATCTGCATGGTCGTATCTCTCTGGCGGTCTGATAGTTCTTCTTTGTCTGTCCATTACCAAGCTGTAGTCATCAGGTCTTCTTTCTGGCTCAATCACTTGCTGCTCCTCTGTCACTTCATCCTGATCGTTTACAACAGTCCTTTAATCTGTCAAAGTTCATTGTTGTTGCAGCTCCACCTCAATTGAAGAATCCTCCTTGGTGATGTTGTTTTTGGCAGCATGGCTATACAGNGGTGATGTTGTTTTTGGCAGCATGGTTATACAAATTCGCCATTTTGGACTCATCGAATGTCACATCTCTACTGATGATCCATTTCTGTTGATCTAAGCACCAGAGTTTGTAGCTCTTGGTTCTAGGTGGGTATCCAATGAAAATGCACTTCAGGGCCCTTGCNGCTATACAGATTCGCCATTTTGGACTCATTGAATGTCGCATCTCTACTGATGATCCATTTCTGTTAATCTAAGCACCAGAGTTTGTAGCTCTTGGTTCTAGGTGGGTATCCAATGAAAATGCACTTCAGGGCCCTTGCTTCCAGCCTATCCTGTCTAATATGAGCATATGCAGTACATCCAAAAACTTTGAGATTATCATAGTTACCTGGTTTCCCGTACCACATCTCCGAAGGTGTTTTCATATCGATAGTAGTTGATGGGAATCTGTTGATAAGGTAGCAGACGGTTGACACGACTTCACCCCAGAAACTTTTGGGTAGACCTGCATTTAGCAGCATGCACCTCACTCTCTCTAGGAGAGTCCTGTTCATCCTCTCAGCCAGACCATTCTGTTGAGTGTTCCGGACTGTCATGTGTCTTGCGATGCCATTCCTCCTGCACAGCTCCTCAAACTGCTCTGAACAGTACTCTAAGCCATTGTCGGTTCTCAAGTGCTTCAGCTTGTTTTCCATCTTGTTTTCTGTGACAGTTAGCCAATCCTTGAACCTTTGAAAGACTTCATTCTTTGATTTAAGGATGAAAACTCATACCTTCCTGGTATAGTCATCTATGATGAACATGAAGTATCTCCCTCCTCCATGAGTTTGAGTTCTGGCTGGCCCCCATAGATCGCTATGAACATAGTTAAGGGGTTTCTTTGATGAGTGAGTTCCAGTAGAGAACTTCACCCTGGTGGTCTTCCCTAAAACGCATTGTTCACAGAATTCCAGTTTGTTGACTCGATCTCCACATAACAGACTCTGCTTGGACAGTTCTNAGATAATATCATCTCACTGCCCCAAAGATTTCAACAAAAAACCATGGGAGCACAAAATGAAAATCTAGATTATGCTCTATAGAAACTTGTTAATCAGAATCTGACAGCAGTCATCTTTTCTAATATTTCACCATCTATTTCATCATATATTCTTCACTTAACCAACACAATAAACATTTGGACCACCTTAGAAAGAAAATTTCAATCAACAAATCGTTCAAGAGTTATACTACTCAAAAATGAATTTAAAAATATCAACATGAGGACTCATACCACGACTCAATATCTTACAAGTATCAAGAACACTATAGATAACAATGCAGTTGCCGGATTAAAGATAGATAATGAAGACATAGTCTTGCACACATTAAATGGTCTTCCCTCAAGTTACCAAGGCTTTAAACCGTTATAAGAACACGATTAAACCACAATGTTTTTGAAGATTTTTACTCCTTACTTCATAGTAAGGAAAGCAATCTTGCCAATGAAAATCTCAAATCTACTCAAACAACAGCACTGCTCTCCTACAAAACAAAAAATTCATATTCCAAGCCCAGATTCCCCAACAAGAATTCACAACATACCAAGTCTCTATTCAACATCAGCACCGAACCAAACAAGTCAACAATTCTGTGTCAAATTTGCAACAAGAAATGATATTTTGCAGCTCAGTGTTCACACAGGGTCAATCTTCAATACAAACACTCCGTCACTACTCTAGCCACAACTCTCAATACCATAATAACTCCAAAGAAATAAGATTGTGTTCTTGATATAGGTACTACAACACATTTAACCTCATATATAGAAAATATGCAGCAACTCATACCTTAAAATAGATCCGGCCAAGTCACGATTGGAAATGGGAAAACAATAGAAATTTCACACAAAGGAAATGATTTATTTCTTACATCGGATCATAAGCTTACTCTCACATCCCTCATAATTTACTTTCAATTTCTAAATTTGTTCCAAATAATAATCATTCAATTACTTTTCATGCTAATGGGTTTACTATACAGGGTCACAGCACAAAGAAACCAATATTACTCAATAGTCAAATTAATAAAGAATTATATCCCCTTATCGCTCTTATGGTCACCATCAATCTTATGAGATTGCATAATAGGCTTGGTCATCCACACTCCAAAGACATTCATCACATTGCAAAACAGCACCCTCACCTATAAATCCAAAAAAACACTTCAGCAAATCATGAATGTTAAAAAATAAAAGCCATAAATTGTTCTGTTAGTACCACTAAATACGCATTGTTGGAAAAGTTATGCTCGGATGCTTGGAGTCTCTTTCATAGCCCTCTCTNGGAGGTAGGTGAGATGTGGTAGGTGAGCAGTACCATATTAAAAAAGTGTCATTTTACCTTAATTCAATAATTGGGGATCAAAATAACAATTTTGAACAACATTTACAAATACTTAAGGCAAAGGTTTATTAAAGTTCCTAAATTCAATTTACAAATCCTCGATGGTGGAATTCTTATGGTTTTGATTATTCTCTTATCATCCAACTAAACCCAAAGGAGATTCACTTATATGAGACAAAGATTTCAAGACAAAGATTTCAACTGCTAAAATTGAATTGCATTGAAAGAATAATCAAAATTGTGTTTCAAAGCCACGGCTCCGTTGAAGAGCTAAAGTTATTTTCCAAGCAATTAATGAGTAAGTTTATATGTATTAGTCAATGTTTTATCAGGAAAAACTTACATAATGTTCTAATTAACAATGTATGCAGAAGGAAACCTTCAATGGTGCAAGTTCTCCCAACCAAATTGAAACGAGTAATCATGGAAACTTACGATGCGATGTTTATCAGGAAAAACTTATATAATGTTCTAATTAACAATGTATGCAGATGGAAACCTTCAATGGTGCAAGTTCTCCCAACCAAATTGAAACGAGTAATCATGGAAACTTATGATGCGATGCTTGGCAACAAAGCAAAGGATTTCCAAGGAAAAGATGCCTTCCCCTACTTACATGATCTAGTAAGAGACATAACTTATGTATAATAATCTATATTTATTTCTAAAACTATTCAAAACCAAAACTTTGATTCATATATGTGACACAAAAAAATTAGTGCAACAATACCTAAACCCTAGAGGAAGTTAAGACAAAGCAATTCAAAATCTTCGTAGAATATGTACATCAATTTAAGAAAGGACTCTCAGTTACCATAAGATTGATTCCAGCCTTGGTCCTTATGTGTGAGTTTTTGCCGGACAAGATTCTCAAACTTATGGATCACAAATAAAAAATTCTCGAATATCTGGGGCTACATACATTGCATTATTGATATGTATTGCAATAAAATCATTTATTAAACCATCTTCTTATTGCACATAAATGCAAAAATAAATGTCATCATTTGTTATCTATTTCGCTCCAGAATTTGATGTCTGAGGAAAGAGTTGCAATTTGCTTTACATGAAAGAACAAAACAGCTCTAAGCAAGATACCATAGCTTGCATAGAGGAAAAGATTGACGAGGCATTTGCAAAATTAACACAAGTACCTGAAGCCCAATAATCATATTTCACATTTTTATCATCGGTTGATCTTTGAACATAGCAGGATTTTTAAATTTTTTCTCAATAAAAGTAGTAATGACCAATTTTTTTATGGGATCGAAAAAGTTTATATGCAAGTATGAAAAGTTCATGTAGACCCTCGATGCGAGTTTAATTGCTCCAAATGTGCATTCAAAAACCATAGACTTGTGAAAGAATAACTTGATTTCAAATGTGCATTCCAACATAAAAATTGTATGTATGTGATAAGCAACACTAACAATTAAAAATTAGACGTGCTAACTAATAATTAGTTTGACATAAAATAGAGATATCTCAAATATTTTATTGTTTAATCATAAGAAAGAAGATCAATTATGGATAAAAGGCACTATTAATTTTTTGTTAAAAAAGGTTTAAATTAGTTACAGAGAATAGATTTCATGGAGGTAAATGGTGAAAATACAGTTTAAAGATGGTTAAAAATCAGGGAACATTCCGTTTTAGTTAGATCAATTTAATTAGTTAGAAATTTCTATTTCTTTTATTATGTTCTGTGACATGTAAAATCATGATTAGTGAACATCTATAACGGTACCGAAGCTATGGCACAAAGATACGAATGAATAGGTGTTGTGAGATATGTACTTCCTGGCATAGAAATAAGACGAAAAGAACACAAGCAAATACAGATTGTTTACGTGGTTCGATCCAACTGGATATACGTCCACGGGAGGGAATCAATCAAATAGTTCACTAAGGTAAAAGAAATGGTGAATACATAGCTTATACATAGAGATGAACCCTCATCTTTCTTCTATGGCCTCCCTCTCAAACGACACATTGATACAAGGCCTCAAGATGCTCTCCTCCTCTCTAGCTATTCTCTCCTACTTTGTGGTAGCTTAAGATCTTTCCCTTGCCCTCCTAAGCCTCACACCTTCTCTATTTATATAAGCAAGAGAGTGGTAGGTGGGAGGTAGATGAACGGTAGGTGAGCGGTAGGTGAGATGTGGTAGATGAGCGGTACCAAATTACAAAAGTGCCCTTTTACCTTAGTTCAATAATTGGGCGTCAAAATAGCAATAAGAATTGAGTGCTATGCATGCAAATGCCCCAAAATGAGACTATTCTTTGAATCAACTAGAATGCACTATTTCTACCAGCATTTACAGCCTTATTTTGGAGCCTTGGCATTTCCACCACCTTGCCTACCAATTGCTTTGCTTCATAAGCAGTAAAGTCATACAAAATAGGATAAATTAATAAGAAAATTGATCTTTGTATTGTTAAATTACTCAAAAAAGAATCACCTCAAACTTCTTCTCCAACTTACTTAATTGGTGGAGCTATGACTTCTTTCTTTCTTCCACAATTTTGATGCAGCAATTTATATAGTATGGAAATAACTTGTTTAGGAACTGAAATGGATTCGGAACTGATCATGTCTCACATAAAAAAGAGAATTTCAACATACATATCACTCAATTCTAAAGTATTTATAAAACTAACAACTATACTTCAATTCCAGCATATATGTCACCTTGCATATGCATGAAAATGTCCTTTTCTTTTCAAAAGTTAAAATAGTGTTGTGCGGTATAAATATAAAATGAAAAGTTTAGTATTAGATATGCAAATACATATGAATTGGGTTGTTCCAGCAACATCTGAACTTTTATTTGCTGCATCGGTGTTCACTTCCTCATTTAGCTGTTTTAGGGAAGGTTGTTCAAGCAGTTTGGCTGACAAAGCAACCTTCTCAACTTTTAGCAATGCACCCTCAGTCACACAATCGCACTCCCACCCACACACCCTCAGGATCGAATATAGGAAGATTGAAGATAAGAATTCAGCTTAATCACACCCTCAGTCTCACTCCCACTCACATGCTCTCACTCAATCAGTAGGGCTGTCAAAACGGCTCGTTGTCGCAAACAGCTCGTGTTCGGCTCGTTAAGTAGTTTGCATTCAATTAGTGTGCAAAACAAATGAGCCGAAGACGAACATTTTTTTGTGCTCGATATATAAACGAGTTGAACACGAACAAAAATTTGTTCGTTTGTGTTCAGCTCATTTTGGCTCGAAATAACTAAATTTACAAACCACACAATTCTCATGTATTTAAACTTCACATGGTTCACCTTATTTAATGGCAGCCTCGCACTTCAATACAGGATGCCTGAGAAGCTTCCGCCAGGCCATCCTCGATCATTCGAGAACAAAGAACAAAATTCCATCTTAATAAGTTCAAGGCCAATTGATGATTCCTCATCACTTCTCTCAATGTAGAACAAGAAAAGGAATCTAAAAATAAAATAAAAGAAGATTTACATACATACCACTGAATTCTTATGTATTTAACTTTCATATGTTTCCCTTGTTTAATGGCAGCCCAGCATACTAGAATTTAGTGAATCCTGTGAAACTAGATTTAGCAAATTTCAAGAGAATTAAAACCTGGAAACTATTCAATCCTAGGAATGATGTGATTTAAAATCCAAAATATCTCAAAAACTCNCGGCAGCCCAGCATACTAGAATTTCGTGAATCCTGTGAAACTAGATTTAGCAAATTTCAAGAGAAATAAAACTTGGAAACTATTCAATCCTAGGAATGATGCGATTTAAAATCCAAAATATCTCAAAAACTCTTTATTATCTTCCAATCCATCCTTCGAATCATAAAGTGGCGCCACAGGTTGCCTAAGAAGTGTGAAGCCCCTCACCAGGCCATCCTCGATTGCTTGGCCATTCAGAATTAGTGTTATACTACAATCCCAAAATTTTTTATTCTTCTTAAATCTCTTATTTTTCTCTTTTATCTAGATAAATCGAGGTGCATTAAGCAGGATATAAAGTCAGTTTTCCATCTCTTAATGGACCGCGGAATCAGAAAATCAAAAAAAAAAAAAAATTAAACGAAAATATTAGGAGACATTTCAGGCATGTGGGATAAAGGCTTGTTGTCGTTGTTGCTGCAATTCAGGTCAACCCAAACTGAGCTCACAGCACAAATGAGAAATGGCAGCACTAAAAAGGTGACAAATAGAAACGTAGATATTTCTTCTTTGCTCGAGCTATGAGGCAATCACCTCCTATCACCAAAATGATGAAATAAAGTGGCACCATAGCTTATTCTTCATGCTAATATGAAATATACTTTCCCTTGATGTCAGAGCTGGAATACACGTATTAAAATTAGTCATGAATTTTGATATTTCAATGGGAATTTAACAAATGGAGGTATGAGAAATATTAGTTTTGTTGACGTTATAAGTGAGAATACGTCTGAAATTGCAAAAATTTTTCTGTGCAAACTCGTGAAATAGCTCTACGTGTGACGCAGCGTATTCCTGAGTTATTTTCATGTTATTTTTGGGTTATTTTCAATAACTCGGGAATAAATACCACGGTTATTTCTGGGTTATTTCGGGATTATTGAAAATAACCCAGAAATAACCTGAAAATAACTCAGGAATACCCTGCACCGCATGTAGAGGTACGTCAGGTGTCCGGACAGAAAATGCGCACCTGAAATTGGCCCCAAAAAACAATAGACAAATACATGATGAAAAGTAATTATATCTGGAGCACATCTTGAATCTGCCATCAGCAAAAAAGAACCTTGATTTCAAGTCAATCAATGATTTGTAATCACCTGACCTTTCCTAGGGAGAAAAATCGAGTAAGAATATTCTAATACAAATTTATTAGATGGAAAAAGCATTTGATCAAAATAGCAAGGCAATCAGCGTAAATTACAAGAGCTTCAAATTCTATCTCAAAGAATAAATAATCTCAGGTGTTATCTTTTGTGTTTAATTCTCTTGTATTTATATATACAGCACAAAATTCTTATATATCTAAATATCTAACACCCAGCCTCTAAATCACTAACATTAAATTATCTAAAGTATAAAAGACATCTTTTTATGTGTAGATTTTGGTGTAATTTAGATACTTTGATGTTATCCCGAAAAAATATAAAACTTCAGGTGTTAAATGTATAAACACATCAGAATTCTGTAATCCTCCATAAATATAAAAGTGATTTTGACCAAAGGGCGTGTCCAATTTTCATTGGATTGTTTTCCCATTCAATGCAAAAAACCAGAGAAACTACAAGCATACAGAGTAAATCTCACGTTACATTACCAAACGCCTAAGGTCAGTCTTCTCATAGAAAAAAGGGAGAATACTCAAATGGTTTCCATACTTATCAAAAATATAAAGAGAGAAGGACCCAGCTCCCTCCTCCCTCCTCCCTCCTTTTTAGACATTTGCGACCTCATAATCATTAGCAGGTTACTAACAAACTCTGCTGGCCATTCTCAATGCCTCAAATGCCTGAGAGAAAGAGTGTGTGTGTGTGAGAGAGAGAGAGAGAAAGAGAGAGGAGAGAATCCATAACAATCTTTAAATCCAACCTTCAACCCCCACATATTTATATGGGTTGCCTGACAAGCCCTTTCACCGGCCATCCTCCAAAGTTTGTGTTAGGTATGACTCATATACCATAAATGGGACAGATGTTGGAGGGAAGCGGAGCCCACGAGCGGAGTGGAGCGGAAGGATCTGTCCAATCGGCGGAGTTTCATTATGTGGGTTGGGGGTGCGGGGGCAACACCCCGCGGTTTGGTACAGGGGTAATTTAAGTAATTACACATTGTACTATAGGCTTATATATATGTCTTGTTTGTAACTCTAGGTGAAATTTTGAATCTTGTATTATATACTCTTTTCTGAATATTTCAAAGGAAATTGCCGCTCTGCTCCCGATGACATAGGCATCTTTGCCGAACCTTGTAAATCTCTGTGTGTTCTTCTGGATTTGTGTCGATTCTTGGTTTTCTTCGCCCTAATTTCTCAACAGTTTGAAAACAAATGAAAGTCCCATCCTTAGTATTAGTTGAATCCAAGATTCATCATTGCCTCCCTCAAAGAACAAGAAATGGAATCTAAAGAAAATAAAATTGGGGCATTTTACATACCGATGTATTCTTAGGCAATTAAACTTCACATGACGCACCTTATTTCATGGCAACCTTGAATGTCCAGGCCAGTTTCCTCAGAAGCTTTACCGAACCATAGCGATATTTTCAATAAATAAATAAATAAAATCCATCTTTAGTTCAGGGTCAATTGATGATTCTTCATCACTTTCCTCAATGAAGAACAAGAAATGAAGCCTACAATAGAATAAAAATAAAACATACTTGCCATTGAACTCATATGTATTCAATCTTCACATGATTCACCTATTGTTGGCATCATTGCATGTCTATACATGTTGCCTGAGAAGCCTACCCCACAACATCCTCAATAATTTTAGTACAAAGAAAATTTTCATCAGCTATTCAAAGTCAACAGCGACTCGTCATCCCTTCCCTCGATAAACTAGAAACAAAATATAAAAATAAAATATAAAAGCAAGATTTACATACATTCCACTAAAATTTTACGTATTTAAAGATCACATGGTTCGCCTTATTTAGTGGCAACCTTACATGTCTATACGGGTTGCCTGAGAAGCCTCCACCCAGACCATCTCAATAGTTTTAGTACTAGGAAAATTTTCATCTTTATTTCAAGATCAATCACGGATTCGTCAACGCTTTTGTCAACATACCGCCCAAGTCCTATTTATTTACATATATAACACCTAAACTTTAGCATTGTTCACTTTATTTAATGGCATCCTTGTTAAGGCTATATGGGTTGCCTCAAAAGGCTTTTCGCCCAGGCCATCCTCAATATTTTCGGTGCAAGGAAAAATTCCACCTTTACTTCAGGATAATCCGATGATTCATCATTGCTTCCCTCAATGAAGAACAAGAAATGAATTCTAAAAAAGATAATAATGGCAGCCTTGCATACGTACCACTGAATTCTTAAACATTTAAACTTCACAAGAAATGAAATCTAAAAATTAAATAAAATATGGACTAAATATACATACCACTGGATTATAATGTATTTATTTTAGGGCATTTACATGCATACACCCCAAGTCCTATTTATTTACATACATAACACCTAAATTAGAGCATGGTTCACTTTTTTAAATGGTAGCCTTGCAAGTCTATATGGGTTGCCTGAGAAGCCTCCGTCCAGGCCATCCTCAACAGTTTTAATGCAAGGGAAATTTCCATCCTTAATTCAAGGTCAATCAATGATTCATCATCGATTCCCTCAACAAAGAGAAAGAAACATAATCCAAAAAATAAAATGAAAAAAATGGAAAATTTACATACATACCACACAATTTTTGTGTATTTAAACTTCTAATGGTTCACATTATTTAATGGTCATCCGAGACAATGACCAAGATCCATTAAGTTGAGAGAAAGCCTCGGCCGAACTCTCGCCTCAACATCGTCAGTTGCCTCATAAGAGCCTCCAAGACTCTTCATCAGGAATTCGAATGTTTAACATGATATACTCTATGAACGCCCCGAAAGACATTATGTCAAAGGGTGAGCTATCTTTCGGATTATGGTGATTCACCCTCTGCCCGAACCCTCGCCAACATCACTCTCCCTCTACCAGTTTCGCCCAAAGACCATTCCCCACTCTACCCAAAACCCTCGCTTATGTCCCTCCACCCCGGTTTTGCCCAAAACCATCACCTTCGTGATTAAACCCAACTTTTATTGTCGCGATTAGAGCTAACTGGGAAGGCAATGACGGGATCGCGATATACAAAGACCCGAAACACCCATCTTTCTCCCCTTTCCACTCCGCTCCTACCCAAAACCATGGAGGAAGGTAACTTCACATCTTCCTTTTCGCAAGAGGCGCCAGCCCCAGATTTACTAAATCCCCAGAACTACAGGGTTTAGTAAATGGGATTTACAGCTGAAATCCTTGAAATCCAGATTTATCAAATTGTCCATGGTTTTGTTACAGAAAAAAATTGCATCTAAAATAGAATAAGAACCAATGATTCTTCAATGCTTCCCTCAATCAAGGCCAATAAAAAAAAATTAAAAATAGAATGGGGGAATTAAATAGCACCAAATTTTTTATGTATACAAACTTCACATGATTTTATTAATGGCAGCCCAGCATGTCTATAAGAGCTGCCCGAAAAGAGTCCTATCAGAAAAAAAAAATCATCCTTAATTCAAGGTCAATCAATGATCATCGTTGTTTCCCTCAACAAATAACAAAAACAAAATTTAAAAAATAATGAAATTTTTGCATAAATAGCACAGAATTCGTATGTATTCAAACTCTACATAATTCACCTTATTTAATGGCAGCCTTCNAGGCCAATAAAAAAAAATTAAAAATAGAATGGGGGATTTAAATAGCACAATATTTTTTATGTATACAAACTTCACATGATTTTATTAATGGCAGCCCAGCATGTCTATAACAGCTGCCCGAAAAGAGTCCTATCAGAAAAAAAAAATCATCCTTAATTCAAGGTCAATCAATGATTCAACGTTGTTTCCCTCAACAAATAACAAAAACAACATTTAAAAAATAACGAAAATTTTGCATAAATAGCACAGAATTCGTATGTATTCAAACTCTACATAATTCACCTTATTTAATGGCAGCCTTCCATGTCCACGCAAGGCTGCCTGAAAAGCTTCCCATCAAGCCATCCTCAATCGTTTGAGAACAACGAAAAATTACATCTTTAAGTTCAAGGTCATTCAATGATTCGTCCTCAATTCTCTCAATGAAGAACAAAAACGGGAATCTAAAAATAAAATAAAGGAAGATTTACAAACATACCACTGAATTCTTGTGAATTTAACTTTCATATGATTCACCTTGTTTAACGGCAGGCCAACAAAGTACAACTTAGTAAATTTTGAGAGAATTAAAACCTGAAAGCTGTTGAATCACAAAAATATGTTTGTCAGAACGGCAGCTAATTTCTGCATAATAGGACATCAAACAACTTTTTATTATCTTTTGATCAATCCTCAGAATCATAACATGGCTGTGCACGGATTGCCTAAGTAAGAAGCTCCTCGCAAGGCCATCCTCGATGCATTAGCCATTAAAAATAATAATAATTTCATATTCAAATTATTTTTTTCCTTTTCCCCAAATAAATCACGGTGCATTATGCAGCATATAAAGTCAAATTTCCCTCCCTCTTAATGAATCACGGAACCAAAGATTTAAAAAGAAANGAAATCATAACATGGCTGTGCACGGATTGCCTAAGTAAGGAGCTCCTCGCAAGGCCATCCTCGATGCCTTAGCCATTCAAAAATAATAATAATTTCATATTCAAAAAAAATAATAATTTCATATTCAAATTATTTTTTTCCTTTCCCACAAATAAATCACGGAGCATTATGCAGCATATAAAGTCAAATTTCCCTCCCTCTTAATGAATCACGGAACCAAAGATTTAAAAAGAAAAAAAGATTAAAAGAAGAAAATACCATCTCTCAGAGTTTACCTCTTTAGGCCACGGCAGAAAAGAAAAGTGAAAAAAATATGAAGGTCAACAGACACCGAAGGTTTGATTTAGAAATTCAGAGATAATAAGGAGAATCTACATTTGATTTTTATTGATTTAGAAAAAGCTTAGACAAGTTCAGAGATAATAAGGAGAATCTACATTTGATTTTTATTGATTTAGAAAAAGCTTACGACAATTCAGAGATAATAAAAGAGATAATAAGGAGAATCTACATTTGATTTTTATTGATTTAGAACTTAAGAGATATCCTTTGGAGAGTTCTCGAGAAGAAATGTGTTGATATGACTTATATTCAAGTCATAGATAATAAGGAGAATCTACATTTGATTTTTATTGATTTAGAAAAAGCTTACGATAAGGTTCGATATAATAAGGAGAATCTACATTTGATTTTTATTGATTTAGAAAAAACTTACGATAAGGTTCCACACATCCTTGGGAGAGCTCTTAGAAGAAAGGTGTTGATATGTGTTGACCTCACTTTTGGTTGAGGTCTAGAAACTTCTTTAGTAGCCTAGGTCTAGCCATAGAATTTTCCTATTGACTAGTCTTAGAAAACTAGAAAAGGTACCATCACCATTAGAAATTCAAAACTCTTCTCTTTACTCAACTTGAAGTTCCACATATTGACCTTAACCTCTAGCACTTAGTAGGTAAGATCATTATGAGAGAACTCAAGAAGAGTTCTTATAGGACTACTTGGCCTTAGGACTGACCCTGGGTGTTGGTTTGGAGTTAAGATACACAATATCCTCACAATACCCTGGCTAAAACCAATACATAAGAACCTAAAATGGGGATTTTATTGATCCATGGTTCATTTAGAATGAATATCTATTCAATTCTACTTGAAATGCCCATCTTGGGTCTTTTGCCCCAGATACTCCCAAATTACCTAATTGCCCTTGGGGGTCTCTTTGGCCCAAAATCCCAAAATTCCAAAAATTCCCATTAAATTTCAATAAATCCCAAATATTCCCAATTTTATTTCTTTCAACTACCACATGACCCAATTTGGCCAATTTGACCATCTTTAATCAAAATCCTCAAATTGTATTTAAGGGTCCAAATTTCCCCAAATTCAACTCAAATGTCCATCAATTTGATCTCAATTAACCAGATACAAAATTCCCCAAATCCATCTCAAATGTCTATCAATTTGATCACAATTGAGCCCAATTTGAATCCTAAACTCAAATTCACTTTTGATGACCAAACTAAATCAAATCCAAGCTCAATTAGTCCATGATTTGAGCCCAATTTTGATTTGGGTCAAAACCCCAATATTGACCATAAGACTTAATCTCATTCAATTGAACTTATAGCCTAGTCAATTGGCCTCAATTAATATTGCAAAATCTTTACAACATTCTTACACATCAACATCAATCATCAAGTAGCCTCAATTGAACCCATAGCCTAGTCAATTGGTTTCAATTAATATTGCAAAATATTTACAACATTCTTACACATCAAAATAAACCATCAATTGGCCTTTGATGAAGCCTCAAATCCATTTGATTTTAGCCTAAATCCAAAATTCCCAAAATTAGCCTCAATATTGGCTAACACCCCAAATCTCAACAATTGAATGTCTTAGACCTCAAATTGGCATCCAATTTTTGTTGAAATTCCTTTATAAGGTCATTTGTGACCAAATACAACAATCAATTTGAGCTTAGTCCAAAACTAGCTCAAGTTTGACCCAAATTAGATTCATATGCCTAATTTGGGTCTAAAACCAAAACCCATCAAAATCCATTCAAATTGACCACCAAATCAACTTCAAAACAATTTTCATCCTTCATAAAAATTGTTCAT
>JXCR01139321.1:74280-88645 GCA_002079205.1 Phalaenopsis hybrid cultivar
TTGTTAAAAGAGGATTAGAAAAATCAACATAATCAAACTCTTTTAAAACACCACAAGTCCAATTACGACTAAAATTTGGCTAAGTGTTCTTAATAACACTAAGTTGTCTCCTAAATGATCTTCACCCACATAATTTTCAAATTGAAAGGTAAATGACGTTTACCTTATTCTTGGGAATAAATTCACTGAGCATCAAGATATTTAGGATGAAAACATAATAAAGTTTAAATAAACACAAGGCTTTTACTAGACATTAAGAAGGTTGCATGGACCTGCTCCCTACTCTTAACCTGGTGAATACCTTAGGGATCTACTAAATTTAATATGTTTCGTTTAATAATATTATCCTTAAAACTTAAGGAATTTCAATACATAAAATCTATTAAACTTAAGGTTGCATGGACCTGTTCCCTACTCTTAATCTGGTGAATACCTTAGGGATCTTTTAAACTTAATATTTTACTTAATAATATTATCCTTAAAATTTAAGGACCCCCAATACACAACATAGAGTTAGGTGTTTCCAAAACTTTACTTTTTCAGCTCTATAAACATAAACTGCTCTGACATGCATTTTGAGTTGCAGGTGGTAAATATTATCCTTAAAATATAAGGACCACCAATACACAACATAGAGTTAGGAAGGTTTCCAAAACTTTACTTTTCTAGCTCTATATCATAAATGCCCTGACATGCATTTTGATTTCAGGTGGTGGAACAAGAAAACCAGCTCTATAAATGCTCTGACATACATTTTGAGTTTCAGGTGGTGGAACAAGAAGACTCGCCAGGTACAAACATAAACTGCTCTGACATGCATTTTGAGTTGCAGGTGGTGAAACGAAAGACTCGCCAGGTACACTTTTATAGTATACAGAGTTTTACGGTCTTTCTTATACTTTTCTACTGTTTTTCTTTTATGCTTATATCATACTTATTGCATAAAAAACACTTGCATGTTGAAAACAAAACAAAACCAAAACCAAAATCAAAAATAAAATTTCAAACAAAAATACCTCACAACATTTCAAAATNATTTTTAATTTTATTTTGACTGATCGGATAGGACGAAGCCAACGACGCTATAATACCTTTGAGCTGAGGCAGACTGGATTTTAGGGAGACAAAACTATAAATCCCTTCAAATCAAATTTTTAAATTTTGTCTCCTTCAAATCCAGTCTACCTCAGCTTGAAGGTATTATATATATATNGGGTATAGAATGGTTAAATTATATGTGTAACATTATCAATAAATAAAAAGTTGTTCATTGTAAAGTCAATGTATAAGACATCATGTAATAATGTTCAATAGAATAAAAAATTATTTTGTTATTTTAATTATGTTCTATTCTCTTCTTTTTCTTAATTTTTATAGTATCAGAGTTGTTAACCTAACAACATCAAAGATCCATGGATTCATCATTCTATCTTTCGTCGTCTCATTTAACAGTCTCAAAACACTCTCAATAAAATGAAAGAAATGCATATTCCAGCAACATTGAAATTCTTGATGTAACACATCAAGAATATGGCAAAACATCGCTGGCAATTGAAAATTATGCAATATGGAAGGCACAAATTCAGAAACTCTTTCTTGTTAATGGTTTTGATTCTTTTTAGATAATATCATCTCACTGCCCCAAAGATTTCAACAAAAAATCATGGGAGCACAAAATGAAAATCTAGATTATGCTCTATAGAAACTTGTTAATCAGAATCTGGCAGCAGTCATCTTTTCTAATATTTCACCCTCTATTTCATCATATATTCTTCACTTAACCAACACAATAAACATTTGGACCACCTTAGAAAGAAAGTTTCAATCAACAAATCGTTCAAGAGTTATACTACTCAAAAATGAATTTAAAAATATCAACACATACTACTCAATATCTTACAAGTATCAAGAACACTATAGATAACAATGCAGCTGCAGGATTAAAGATAGATAATGAAGACATAATCTTGTACACATTAAATGGTCTTCCTTCAAGTTACCAAGGCTTTAAACCGTTATAAGAACACGGTTAAACCACAATGTTTTTGAAGATTTCTACTCCTTACTTCATAGTAAGGAAAACAATCTTGCCAATAAAATCTCAAATCTACTCAAACAACAACACTGCTCTCCTACAAAACAAAAAATTCATATTCCAAGCCCAGATTCCCCACCAAGAATTCACAACATACCAAGTCTCTATTCAACATCAGCACCGAACCAAACAAGTCAACAATTCTGTGTCAAATTTGCAACAAGAAATGATATTTTGCAGCTCAGTGTTCACACAGGGTCAATCTTCAATACAAACACTCTGTCACTACTCTAGCCACAACTCTCAATACCATAATAACTCCAAAGAAATAAGATTGGGTTCTTGATATAGGTACTACAACACATTTAACCTCATATATAAAAAATATGCAGCAACTCATACCTTAAAATAGATCCGGCCAAGTCACGATTGGAAATGAGAAAACAATAGAAATTTCACACAAAGGAAATGATTTATTTCTTACATCGGATCATAAGCTTACTCTCACATCCCTCATAATTTACTTTCAATTTCTAAATTTGTTCCAATAATCATTCAATTACTTTTCATGCTAATGGGTTTACTATACAGGGTCACAGCACAAAGAAACCAATATTACTCAATAGTCAAATTAATAAAGAATTATATCCCCTTATCGCTCTTATGGTCACCATCAATCTTATGAGATTGCATAATAGGCTTGGTCATCCACACTCCAAAGACATTCATCACATTGCAAAACAGCACCCTCACCTATAAATCCAAAAAAACACTTTAGCAAATCATGAATGTTAAAAAATAAAAGCCATAAATTGTTCTTTTAGTACCACTAAATACGCATTGTTGGAAAAGTTATGCTCGGATGCTTGGAGTCTCTTTCATAGCCCTCTCTTAATAGTTGTAAATATTACGATACTTTCATATATGTTTACACTTATTTTTATTGATATTTTCTTTTATACTTTAAATCTAAAGTGTCACTTTATTTTATTAATCGACATAAACTAGTAAATCAACAATATAAACATATCAAATATTTAAGATCTAATGGAAATGTTGAATACAAATCTACTCAACTATAAACATACTTGCAAAATCATGACATCACACTAATATAATTGTTCACACGCAAAATAAAATGGGATGACTAAAGAAAATCACCACATTATAAAAATCGCTAGAACTCTTCTCAACACAACCTCTTTACCAACCGAATTTTGGATGACAGTTGTGCATACTATCATATATCTCATTAATAGATTATCTTCTCAAATACTTACAACAAATCTTCATTTCAGCTTACCACCCAAATTTTGGATGACAATTGTGCATACTAACATATATCTCATTAATAGATTATCTTCTCATAATACTTACAACAAATCTTCATTTCAGCTTCTATTCAAAATCCCTACTGAATATTAAAATCTAAGGAAATTGGTTGTCTGTTTCTCATGGCAACCACCATCTACGCATCATAAATTTAGTCTCAATACACCTCTCTATATATTTGTGGCTTACAGCCACCAACACAAAGAATATTAGTATTATGATATTCATTAAAACTGCATTATTGTCTCCAAACATGTTTCATTCAATGAGTTATCATTTCCTTTTAAGAAAACTCAATCTTTCTCATCTACTGCTACAATCATTTTTTTTATATCCACCTTCTCTTTTAATGTATATTTTCACTATAAATTCTTCCTCTCAAACTTCACTATCACACCAATTCACTGCAAACATCCTGAATAATTCAAGTTCAACATCTCCTCTATCACCAATATCAGTCAGCACAACTAATACTACATCTTCCTCTCATGTTCCACAAGTGTTATACCTCCCACTTCTATATTTTTTCCATAACCATGCACCAAATCTCATCATATGATTACACGGACACAAAAAAGAAAAAATAAACCCTAAAAAACTATCGCACTTTTATATTACACACTTTCTGACACACCACAATTAAACAAGCACATCAACACTAACATAGCAGAAAGGCTATGTTGAAAGAATTCATTAACCTTCAATCACAGGAGACATGAACTCTTGTGTCACCTTCTCCTCAAAAGGTTGCAATGATCCTTACGGATCAAACAACATACCAATAGATGCATCGCTCATTACAAAGCTCAGTTGGTAGCTCAAGGCTTTAAACAACAACAAGGTATTCACTATCGAGAAACTTCTAGCCATGTAACAAAATTCTATATTATTCGTATACTTATTACTTTAGCTAATATTGAACATTAGGACATATAACAACTTGATATATCTGATGCATTTTTATATGACAAATTAAAAGATATAATATACATGTCTCAACCTCCTAGTTTTATAGACACTCATTACCCTCAATATTTATGTAAGTAAAACAAAACAATATATGACTTCAAACAAACATAGAGGCAATTATATTCAAACTTTTTGCAATTTCTTATACACAGAAAAATTTAAAGTGGATATTTATGATCATTCATTACTTATTTATCATCATAATAATACTCACATATATTTATTTTTATGTGTTGATGATATTCTCATCATTGGAAACTCTCTGAATGTTATAAATACGTTAATTTAAACATTAGGCAATAATTTAATTTAAAACAGCTTTGTCATCTCTTACTTTCTCGGTTCGCAAATAAATAACTAGGTTTTTTTTATACAAACTAATTATCTCTCTAAACTTTTAGTCAATACAGGTATGCTTCAGTCTAAACCTATTTAACACATTTTTCACTTCAATCACACCAAAATATCATTCCATCATCATCTATTTCAAATCTGCAATACTATAGACATCTCATTAGTTTTTTTTACAAGACCTCACTGTTACTCAACCCGATATAATATTCACTAGTAATTTATTGAGTCAATATATGTATAATCCAAATATAAATCATTACTAACTTTTCAAATGACTTCTAAGATACTTTAACGACACTCCCAATCATGATCTCCTTATTACTGTTGAACCAATTTCTTTAACTGCTTATGCAGATGCCAATTGGGCTAGTAATACAGAAGATAGAAAATTAACTACAAGTCTTTGCATTTGCATTGGTGCAATTTTAATTATCTAGTAAGTTAAAAAAAACAAATCACTGTTACAAGACTTTCCACAAAAGCATAATATAGAGCTCTCGCAACTACAACTACAAGTATCCTTTGGTTATAAAGACTACGTCACGAACTTACCAGCACGTCTGTAACTACCTCCAAGTTCTACAGTGACAATACCTTAGTTATGACACTTGCTCATAACCCTGTATTCCACGCAAGAATAAAGCATATTGAGATGGATTATCACTCTATAAGAGACCACATCAAACTCAAGCATATAATTCTCAAACAAATAATGACAAAAGACCAGTCAGCAACTATTTTCATGAAAGTTCTTACAGCAAAAAGACATCATGATAATACAAACAAGATGACAATCTAAATATCTGATACTCAACTTTAAAAGGGGTAATCGAACTTATATGGCGGATCTGACTCTCAGAAGGTATTGTAGCAATTTTACGTCACATTTTTTCCTCAGAAGATGTAGTAGCAACTTCAGGTTTCAGCATCTCATCTTCTGCTTCAAACTCCAGCCTCTAAGCCGCGCCCTGGATCGTCGAACTGAGCTATGACTCAAAGGGCACTGTAATGTTAGCTTTTATATCAAGGATTTAACATGATTAAGTTATCTTTATTAACGTTAAATATAATAAAATATTATTTTATTGTTTCAATTCTGTTCTCCTCTTCTTTTCTTTCTCTGAACTTTCAAAGTTTGTAAATCTATTCCACCCACGCCACGCAAACCCTATCTTCTCCCCTCGGCACAGTGAATGCGAGCACGCCTGCCTCACTCATTTTCACTCAAGCCTCACAGTACCGCAGCATTCCCCCACTCAAATCTCCAGCCCGCAAGCAAGTCACGCCTGATACCCGCTCCGTGCCCTCGATTTGCTCACCCGCACCTTAATCGACTCAACAGCGCTTCGCTTCCTCGCCAATCTAGCCGACCACCTAATTCCACCATCTCCCTCTGTTCTCACCACACTCCACCCCATCAGCTCCACAGACTCCATTTCCCCGGCCTACCGCTTCTCAAACCAGTTCTCACCGGGCTAGCCGCCACTACTAAACCGCAGACCAACTCAACTCTCTCCTGTGATCTCTACGTAGTGAACCGCATGTCCAGAGAACGGCGATGATCCGGCCACATCACCGTGCAGCTCGAGCGGCCGGATGGCCGCTGGTATCTCGACGTGCGGCCCACCAATTTAAAATTTCTGGAAAAATTATTACATCAGCGCTCTATATGGATTCGGAGTTCAAACATGTCAAGTACTTCTAACACCCCCCTTAACGTCACTCTATTTCACTAGGGCTCATTTAACACATGCCACACTATCATTGATTACAAATTACATTACGAGTCCTGATATAATATTTTCTCGAAAATCTAAGTACCTAGTTCGAAACCCTTGTCTTCTCCCGAGGGCACAACTAACTCGAGCACTCCCTCCTCACTCCTATTAAATATTTTTTAACAATTTTATTTATTATAATAGTTTCAGAAAATATTTGTGTGTATAATTTTATATAAATAATAAATTTATATAAAATTAGAAACATTTTTGAATTTTGATTTAATTAATTAAAAATATTATATTAATTAAGCAATAATAATATAACTTAAAAAGTATAAATTAATTAGTGAGTAATTAATATTATAATCTAGATCAATAAAATTATATAATATGAGTTATTTTTAAATGCTATAGAAGGTCATTAATAAATATAACAATTTAATTTATTTTAATAAAAATAATTTTAAAATATTCTAAGTGATTATTTAAAATTGGATCAAAGATAAATAAATAGTTTTTTTTATTGGAGAATTAAGACCTAACTTTTTTCATGAATCAAAACATATAATTTTTTTTTAAATCAGAAAGTTAAGTAAAAATTATTATTATTTTATATTTGATAGTAGTGTACATGGAAAAAAATATTTAAAAATTTATGAATGATATTCANTTAACGTCACTCTATTTCACTAGGGCTCATTTAACACATGCCACACTATCATTGATTACAAATTACATTACGAGTCCTGATATAATATTTTCTCGAAAACCTAAGTACCTAGTTCGAAACCCTTGTCCTCCCGAGGGCACAACTAACTCGAGCACTCCCTCCTCACTCCTATTAAATATTTTTTAACAATTTTATTTATTATAATAGTTTCAGAAAATATTTGTGTGTATAATTTTATATAAATAATAAATTTATATAAAATTAGAAATATTTTTGAATTTTGATTTAATTAATTAAAAATATTAAGCAATAATAATATAACTTAAAAAGTATAAATTAATTAGTGAGTAATTAATATTATAATCTAGATCAATAAAATTATATAATATGAGTTATTTTTAAATGCTATAGAAGGTCATTAATAAATATAACAATTTAATTTATATTAATAAAAATAATTTTAAAATATTCAAAGTGATTATTTAAAATTGGATCAAAGATAAATAAATAGTTTTTTTATTGGAGAATTAAGACCTAACTTTTTTTCATGAATCAAAACAAATAATTTTTTTTTAAATCAGAAAGTTAAGTAGGAATTATTATTATTTTATATTTGATAGTAGTGTACATGGAAAAAAATATTTAAAAATTTATGAATGATATTCATATTTAAATTTATATAAGAATAATTTTTTTATTAATTAAATCTATCTTGAAAATGTGTGACATTTTTTTTTTTTTACTCATTAGAATGAAAATTAATGTGCAAAAAAAATGAATGAAAAAAATAAAGCTAAAAAANTAAGAATAATTTTTTTATTAATTAAATCTATCTTGAAAATGTGTGACAATTTTTTTTTTTTACTCATTAGAATGAAAATTAATGTGCAAAAAAAATGAATGAAAAAAATAAAGCTAAAAAAGAGAAAAATATATAGACTACTATTAACAAAGAAAAGGAGATTGGTGAATGAAACAAATTTAGTCTCATAATGCAAAAATCAATACTAAAGCCTTTAATTATAATATTAATTACCCATCAAGTGATTCTAAATATATAAGTAATATTTTTGTTATTTAACTAATATGTTAATTATAATTTCTTAAATCAAGATTTATAAACATTTCTAAATTTATATAAATATATAATAGTTAGTTGAAATTTTTTATTTTTTTAATTCATTATGCATAACAATATTATCCCAAACAATTATAATAAATAAATATTAAATAATATTTTTAAAACAATAGTGCGCAAAAGAGATTTCTGACCATAGCAGATCACCTCTACATACCTAGGACTCGATCAGATTCGGACCACCGGAATGAAAAATGACTTGTCAGGCATTTGTGAGAAACTTGCAATCCTTCTCCCAAAGCATATTTTAAGAATCGTAGCACCCTAGTGTTGTGGGGCGCTCGTGACCTCTCTCCCAAGGCCTGGTTCCCGAGTCGCAGCCCCTTGGTCTTTTGGAGTACTCGTGGCCTNTCTCTACATACCTAGGGCTCGATCAGATTCGGACCACCGGAATGAAAAATGACTTGTCAGACATTTGTGAGAAACTTGCAATCATTCTCCCAAAGCATATTTTAAGAATCGTAGCACCCTAGTGTTGTGGGACGCTCGTGACCTCTCTCCCAAGGCCTGGTTCCCGAGTCGCAGCCCCTTGGTCTTTTGGAGTACTCGTGGCCTCTCTCTCAAGACCTAATTTCAGAATAGGAGTGCTTTGGTCCTTAGGCAGAGAAACTTCTGTCATTCCCTGAGCAGGCAGGTCAATCAGTTGATCGCAGATTACAATAAGAGATCAACGAGTCAGATGACGCAACCTCATCTCTAGGATCTTCCTCCCGCTTCTTCATGTAAGTCAGTTACTTAACTCGCCTCACACTTTCAAGCCAACCTCCTTTCGCCGACCTCTTTGTTACCACAGGTTTCTTTGTACCCTTGAGCCGGCTTTCTTTTGTTGCTCTNCTTGTCATTCCCTGAGCAGGCAGGTCAATCAGTTGATCGCAGATTGCAATAAGAGAACAAGCTGGCACACTAGCAGGCGATTCGTCCTACTTGCCTCCATCCTTTTGTCGAAGAATGGTCAACGAGTCAGATGACGCAACCTCATCTCTAGGATCTTCCTCCCGCTTCTTCATGTAAGTGAGTTACTTAACTCGCCTCACACTTTCAAGCCGACCTCCTTTCGCCGACCTCTTTGTTACCACAGGTTTCTTTGTACCCTTGAGCCGGCTTTCTTTTGTTGCTCTATTTTCTTCGTCGAACTTCTTCTCAGCCCTGAGGAGACTACCTCTCTCCAGCCCCTTATTCTCACCTTCAGCGTAGTGCTTCCCTCTGATCGCTTCTTCTTCTCAAGCTCCCTCTCAAAGTGGAACCTCAATGCAGAAGTCTTGAAGGCTTTTCCTAGTATGTCCTCAGTAACGGCTTCATTCGAGAAATCCTTATCACGTCTTAATAATATGAATAGTGAAAGTGCTAAATATGTCCTATTTATAAAAAGTTATGGACACAAAAATCCAGAGAGTTCAGTTATTAAAGTACTTATTATTGAATAAATGAATGTCCTTTTGTTGCATAAATTTCTCGTATTCTTATTGCAGTATGACATTCAAGGAGAAAGAGAATCAGGAAACTAAATATGTATGTCACCAATACGTCATCAACAATCTCAAAGAAATTCAACTAGCCAAGAGACAAAAAAAAATTGTCAGGGAAGACACGCAAAGTGAAGGCTCAGAGCCACATCGCCATAAGGCTACAAAACCTGACTGATCAACTACAATTCTTCTATGTCAAGACTTGAAGTCAATCGAACGGAGGCCACCCAAGACGAAGATCAAGATCTTTCTTGTCAAGATAGAGCATCATCCTAACTTTTATCCCAACAATACCAATTACCTCAAGAGAGCCCCCAAAGACTCCTCACGAGTTTGAAGGTTCTCATTACGACATACTCCACAAGAACTCAAATGAACCTCTCACCTTGAGGTGAGCTACCTATCATATTACGTCGATTCGCTCTCTGCTCGACAATCTAAACACGTCCCTGAAACAAGAGCGCCTCATATAGGGGTTGATAGTCGATATCCAAAACAAAGTGGTTGACCGGCTAACTCAAACTGAACAAGCGAATATTCAGACGACTGAAAGGCAGGTTAAGCCCAAAAACTGCCCCAACTCAACACAGTCGACTGAGCGGATCTTGCCGACCCAATGACTATCGATCCGAGCAGGTCAAAAATAGGGTGATCTAGTCATATACTCATTTATATTATACCTGAAATATCTTATAACGCCCCCATAAAAAATAGTAACAAACATGTAATTATATATTTGATATCCTCATACTTATAAATAAAGGTTAGTAAAATGCTAATTAGTCATTCTTAAGAGAGCCAATTCTATATTGTGCACTAAATCAGCTCAACGAAAAAAGCAACCGTTACCATTACACCAAATCCACATCATAGAAAATAAAAAATCAAGCTAAATTCAAAACAAAGAGGAATGTGCAGCACAAAATGAAGCTCAGACAATGGGACACAGAGGGCAGACCTGCTCAAAAAAGCTCCTCTTCGCTATCTCCCCCCAGAATATGAGCAACCCTAAGACCACCCCCAACGTCAGACCCGCCGAGAAGATATCATGGACAAGCGTGCCGCTTTCAGGCGACATATCAGACACCGTCGATTTGTCCGAAACAAAGTCTGACAGATCCCAAATCAGCAGCGGATAGGAAACTAGAATGTTTAGGCGAAGTTGCTCCGGCGGGGCTGTGATTGCCGGCGAAAGTGAACGAAGATATCCGCCCAATGGCGCCGGTAAAGAACTGTTTTCTCTACTTATGAAGACAGATCGGCTTCTGTATTCATTTATGCAAGACGGCACATTAATTTTTTTTTTAATGAGATTAAATTGTGCGGGCCACAAATTGTTTGTCAAGGTGATATTAAATAACAACTTTTGTGTGTGTGTGTATATATATATATATATATACGTTGATTTATTTATTTAAATAAATTAATGTATATATATATATATATATATATANAATTAATTTAACTTATAATATTCCAAAACCTTAACAGAAAAATTTACGTAGATATTTGGGAGCCCTAAAATTTTTAGAAAATACTTCAAGTTGATGAACATTTGGAGTAGCAATTTGGAAGTCTGACGCACTACTTATCAATTGGGGACGAGTTGAGTGACATTTATCAAACTGTATGATAAAGCAATTTGGAGCTATAAATGCATAAACATACATGGAGCTGATGGAGCTTGGATTTAGAGTGAATGGTAGGGGAAAAGCTAACATAGATTAGGTTGATTTTTATTAATTTTATATTCAGTTATGAAAGAAAATGCATTCATTTGTTGTAGGAGAGGGTAATATTGATGAGGGCAATGAAAATCGGCTCAATTGATACTTGAATTGGTACATTTCGTGGGAATTGCTATACTTACTGAAGTCACCAATTGAACCACNCACTTATCGATTGTGGACGAGTTGAGTGACATTTATTAAACTGTATGATAAAGCAATTTGGAGCTATAGATGCATAAACATACATGGAGCTGATGGAGCTTGGATTTAGAGTGAATGGTAGGGGAAAAGCTAACATAGATTAGGTTGATTTTTATTAATTTTATATTCAGTTATGAAAGAAAATGCATTCATTTGTTGTAGGAGAGGGTAATATTGATGAGGGCAATGAAAATGGGCTCAATTGATACTTGAATTGGTACATTTCGTGGGAATTGCTATACTTACTGAAGTCACCAATTGAACCACCCACTACATACCATCATAAAGCACCTGGAGAAAGGGTTAGACTAAATTTTATTTTCAGTTATTATAAAATTTTTCAATTTTTGAGGTCTTATTCCTATTTTATATATATATATATATATATATATATTTAAATTTCTTACAACGCACCTATTTTCTTGAATTAGAGAAGGCGTTGCATTAGTTTTTTTGGAAGAGTTGATGATAACTCNTAAATTTTATTTTCAGTTATTATAAAATTTTTCAATTTTTGAGGTCTTATTCTTATATATATATTTAAATTTTTTACAACGCACCTATTTTCTTGAATTAGAGAAGGCGTTGCATTAGTTTTTTTGGAAGAGTTGATGATAACTCTATTGAACATGCAGAAAATCATATTGAAAAATTATATAGTGCCATCGGTCAGAACATGTATATCACAGATGATAAGTGTGGAGGTCAATATGAAAGATATGATACTTGTGCACCAACACCACCTTATCTTATCATGTTTTATAACCCGAAGTAATCTACTTACATAGATCAACATCCTGAGAGATATACATGTTCATTAGCATTACAGGTGTTGAATGCCCAAGCATTGCTCCTTCATATGCACAGTAATCTTCATTCAATCAGTCATAGCACAGGGAACCGCCGTGTTGCTCGACGCAGCCACATACACCAACATACTTCCTCCTAATAACTCATTCTATGATGAAACCCAATACTGTACCTATGATACCAAAATATACATGAAAGTATTGCATGTCAGCTTGATCACTACCACAACAACCACATATACTCACGTAATTTAGTCAAGTAGTCATACCACATGATGTAGAGGATATCATTGATGAGGTCACACAGGAACAACATGTGCCAGAGTGGCCACTTCGAGCTCATAATCATTATACATCCTGAATTGATGCTATATCATGATGATGCAAATTAAAACACTAATTTTAATTTAAAAGTTGTATTGTGTTATGTTTTAAATAATATGTATGGGTGTGCTATTTTGTTTGTGATTTCAACTTATTAATGCATTTAATTATTATTATTATTATATATATATAGAATGTTTTTTTCTAAATCGTGAAAACTATATTAACAAAATTTTGTTTATGCAAAAACAAAATACATAACAATAATTAGTGAAATGGATCGGACTCAACTCACTAAATAGCTCTCGAGCTACACTTAGCGAGCTAATGGGTCAGATTTAAACTCATCTCAACTCAACTTGTTATGCACTGAGCCAGTTTGCTTAATAAAATTTTAATGAAAGCCAAGATTAAGCATATTTTAATTAAAATTAAATTAGTCACATTCAGACTTAAATTTATTCAATAAAATATATGTTTCTGAAAAATAATTCATATTTTCAATATTAAGTGTTCTTTAAAATTAATTTATGAAAAATAAATTTACTAATTTTGTTAAGTAAATTTAATTGAAAAAATGTTTGAAAATTGGATAGATGAAAAAGAGGAAGATATGAGAAAAGAGGGGAGAAAGGAGGAAGAATTTTGTTGGGGTTTTTATAACTCTAGCCTTCATTAATGGCTAGTTCAGCATTAATATATATATATATATATAAGAAATGGATGCACAATTTAATTGGAGTAGCTCAAGTGTCCATAATCTAGCAAAAAAGTAAGACAGTCGATTTCTTAAAAGCAGATTCCTCATTTAAGGATATGATATGCTAGTTGTTCGTAAATGCCACTATTTTGTGCATCTTGATGAACAAATTTTGACCCATTGACACAATCTAGTTTCATTAACCAAAAAAAAAAAAGAAGAAGAAAACTGATCTACCGTGTTGAATAAATGAATAAAAAAAGCTGTCTTGGGTGCTGTTTGGCTGAAATAGGATTAATAATGGGGGTAATAGACTGCCATCACAACCCCAAGAAAGTTTTTTTCCGCGGTGTTTGGCTGTGACCTGAATTTACATTAAATGAAAANTAGAATGTTTTTTTCTAAATCGTGAAAACTATATTAACAAAATTTTGTTCATGCAAAAACAAAATACATAACAATAATTAGTGAAATGGATCGGACTCAACTCACTAAATAGCTCTCGAGCTACACTTAGCGAGCTAATGGGTCAGATTTAAGCTCATCTCAACTCAACTTGTTATGCAGTGGGCCAGTTTACTTAATAAAATTTTAATGAAAGCCAAGATTAAGCATATTTTAATTAAAATTAAATTAGTCACATTCAGACTTAAATTTATTCAATAAAATATATGTTTCTGAAAAATAATTCATATTTTCAATATTAAGTGTTCTTTAAAATTAATTTATGAAAAATAAATTTAATAATTTTGTTAAGTAAATTTAATTGAAAAAATGTTTGAAAATTGGATGGATGAAAAAGAGGAAGATATGAGAAAAGAGGGGAGAAAGGAGGAAGAATTTCGTTGGGGCTTTTATAACTCTAGCCTTCATTAATGGCTAGTTCAGCATTAAAATATATATATATATATATATA
>JXCR01139322.1:0-11922 GCA_002079205.1 Phalaenopsis hybrid cultivar
CTTTATATTTGCTGACAAGTTCTCCTATTTAATATAAAGAATTAAATAGGGTTTATATTAAGTTGGGTTCGAGAAAAGCTTCCAATAAGGGCAAAACCCTATAGTTAATTACATCTTAAATGACTGAAATCACCTAAGAAAACTCGATAAAAATCAGGAAATATTATCTTCAAGGAGTTTCAAAGGGTAGGACTTTTCAATGAGTTTCGATAAAAATCAGGAAATATTATCTTCAAGGAGTTTCAAAGGGTAGGACTTTTCAATGAGACCCGATAAAAATCAAGAAATATTATCTTCAAGGAATTTCAAAGGGTAGGACTCTTCAACGAAATAACTCTCAATAAAAATCAAGAAATATTATCTTCAAGGAATTTCAAAGGGTAGGACTCTTCAACGAAATCGGTGTAGAGGTGTGAAAAGGGAATGGTTCAAATTTTGAACATTTTATTGTAGAATCCAAAGGAAGAACTAGAGGGTGTGAAAGGGGATTGGTTCAAATTTAGAACATTTTTTTGTATAGTCCAAAAGCGGAAGAACTAGGGGATATCATGGATCCAGAGGAGAACCCCGGTGACTTCCCAAGCTATCCTAATGTTTGGCTTCAGTTTTAAGAAATATTTAGGTGTTTCATCCTGCTAATTTTATTAGTTAGGGCTTACATTCGTGTGAAAAAGAAATATTTAGATGTTTCATCCTGTCATTTTTTATTTGTTAGGTCTTACATTCGTGTGAAACTATTACACAAATAGCCTGGAAAATATCAGGATTTAGGTCGTGACAAATGAAAACCTCATAATCCTAAGACAAGTTAGGGCTTATATTGTGTAGCAGGGCTATGCAAAGGCTTAAAGATAAGGTGAGGATTTACGTTGTATAAGCAAGCAACCTCAAAGTCCTATGGCTTTGTTGTTTAAGTTTAAGGAAGGAAGATTGGTTTAGTTGGGGGAGACAAGTTTTGTTGTTAAAGATGGTCGTGCCGCCCACCATGCTATCTCCAAGCTCCTTGTCGCGACGAGTTTGAGTTTTCTAGTGTGTCAAGTCATGATGTCAAATCAGGTGGTCCTATGGTTGAAGTTCTTTAAATTTTATGGGGCATGTTAAAGTTGATTAGAGCGACACAGGTTAGGATCCTACGATTCCCTCGTTCTGGAACCATTATTTTTTATTGGATTCACTTAGTCAAAATGAACTTATTAAACTCAACTTAATGAGTTCCATAATTTCAGGTTGTGGCAAGCCTCGTTAGCAACCGTAGGTTACCTCCTCTGAGGAATTCCCGATCATCCGATAGAGATGTCTTAATTTATTTGAAGTTGTAATTTTGTGTGATGTTGTGATTAAATTTTGAGTTGTTTTATGTTTTGAATGTTGTGGCAGTGAATTTTATCTTGGTTGATTTTAGTTTTGGTTTTGAGGCTATCCTGATAGTTTTAGTTTTCATGCAGGGTGTCATTGTTGTTCAACATGCAAATTTGCAGGTATAAAAGTACAGTATGAAAGAACAAAAAAAACAACACTAAAGACTGTAAAAGCGTACCTTGCGAGTCTTCCTGTTCCACCACCTAAAACTCAAAAGGCATGTTAAGGCAGTTGATATGAAACAGGGAAGTAAAATTTTGACAACCTATCTAATCTTAGGTCATATCTTGNTTTGAAGTTGTAATTTTGTGTGATGTTGTGATTAAATTTTGAGTTGTTTTATGTTTTGAATGTTGTGGCAGTGAATTTTATCTTGGTTGATTTTAGTTTTGGTTTTGAGGCTATCCTGATAGTTTTAGTTTTCATGCAGGGTGTCATCGTTGTTCAACATGCAAATTTGCAGGTATAAAAGTACAGTATGAAAGAACAAAAAAAACAACGCTAAAGACTGTAAAAGCGTACCTTGCGAGTCTTCCCGTTCCACCACCTAAAACTCAAAAGACATGTTAAGGCAGTTGATATGAAACAGGGAAGTAAAATTTTGACAACCTATCTAATCTTAGGTCATATCTTGGTGGGTCCTTAGGAGTTTAATTAAGAATTTTGTTACCAAGCAAAATATATTAAGTTTAGTAGATCTCAGAGATATCCAACAGTCTAGAGAAAGAAGCAGGTCCGTGCTACTCTCTCGCTGCCTGGTGGAAAATCTCGAGTTCTTTTAAACTTATTATGTTGCTTAATAATTCATCCTATAAACACCCTAATGCTCAGTGAACATTGATGTATCAATTACCCCTAAGAGTAAGGTAATTAGCATCTGTAATTTAATTTTAAAAATTAAGTGCGCAAATACCCTTAAAGAGGCAAGTTAATGTTATTGGAACACCTAACCAAATTTTGGTCCTAATTGGGCTTTTAGTGTTTGAAAGATGTTCTAATTCTCAATGATATTTACTTTTCTAATCCTCATTTAAATGAAAGTTGATTTAGCCTAAGTCACTACTAAGCCCTTAAGACCTAGGTGAGCATCTTAGTTAATTTTGAAAAGGTTAAGCTTTAGGTGGTCACGATTCATTATTTGAATTTCATTTGAAAATCAAATAGGGGTATTAAATTGATTAATTATTGACGTCAAAAGTCATACCCCTTAGTCCTTGGCTCATTTATTTTAATAAACTTCCAATTTTTAATAATTTAGAAATTTATTAACTTATCTTTTCAGTTAAGAAAGTGAGGTTGGTTTCTACTAATTAACCCATTGTGTTTCAAACATCCAAATAAATTGATTAAAATCAGAGGTTACCTATTTTACTCCTTGAATTAAGCCTAAATGTTAATTAAGGCTAAATTTCCAAAATTACACATTTGCCCTTAAGGCCTTGAATTAATCCTAAATGTTAATTAAGGCAAAATTTCCAAAATTACACATTTGCCCCTAAGGCTCAAACACTTCATAATTCATCAAATTTAATCCAAATAACTTTGAAATTTTTATCCTACCTCATCCATGGGTCAATTAAGACATCAAAGGATAAAATGTGAATTTTCAAAATTTAATTTAATTTATATAATTATTTTTATGCAAAATTAGGATTTTTCAATGAAAATTCCTAACTTGACCAAGGTAAATGAAAATCTCTTGAAATTTCTAATAGAGGTAGAACTAGACCAGAGAAGGTTTTGGAGCAAATTTCATAATTTTTTGAATTTTATTTGAATTCTAAGAATTATTTTAAGTTCTGAAGAAAATTTTAAATATAAAAGATTTTAAACAAAAAAATTAAGTTTTATGTTTTTGAAAAATCTTCCTGAGGTCAGAGAACTCAGAAGACAAAATTTTATATTTTTCTGAACATTATTTGATTTATTGGAATTATTCTTAGTGAAAACCCATTCTAGCTTTTTTAAGAAAAAATTTTTAAGCTTTGAAATTTAGTTTCTTTATTTATAAAATCAGGAAGAATATTCTAATTGTTCCTAAGTGCTTAGGAAGCAATTTGGAACATTTCCATGAACTTTATTATTTTTGTGATTTTTAGGGGTTTTTAATTATTTAAATATTTAAAATAGGTCAAAAATCAAGTTTTTATTTTAAATATGATTTTATTTTTAAAAAATACCTCTAATCACAGATAACTCAAAAAAATAAGTTTTATAATTTTTCAAGTTATATTTTGATTTTTAAAAATTATTTTNATACCCCTAATCACAGATAACTCAAAAAATAAGTTTTATAATTTTTCAAGTTATATTTTGATTTTTAAAAATTATTTTAGTACCAAAAAATGTTATTTAACTTTAAAAATCAACTTAAATTACCAAATGAACTCAAAATGCTTTGAAATTTTTATGGTGAGTTTTCTGGATTCTAGACAATAGTGGAGATAAAAAATCAAGTCATTTTGTTGTTTGCATTTTCCAAAATTAATTATTTTAGTGATTTAGGGTTTTTAAAGAATATGTGTATTTTGAATTACTTGGCTCATGAAAAATTTTCTTAAAGGCTCTATGGTTATCATAAGCCTTCTAAAATTTTCTTGCATTTTTCTAGGCAACATGCTAATTTCCATGATTATTTTAAGCAAATAATGCACATAAACTTATAAAATATGATTCTCTATCTAGGGACCTCCTCTGACTTTGAAAAAATCAAGGAATGTTCCTTAAGATAGAGACAACAAAATGCTAAAATTTCAAGCCATAGTGTGATTACTACATGCATGGAGAATCAAAACATTCAAATCAGTGTTTAATNAGAATAGGTGTATTTTGAATGACTTGGCTCATGAAAAATTTTCTTAAAGGCTCTATGGTTTTCATAAACCTTCTAAAATTTTCTTGCATTTTTCTAAGCAACATGCTAATTTCCATGATTATTTTAAGCAAATAATGCACATAAACTTATAAAATATGATTCTCTATCTAGGGACCTCCTCTGACTTTGAAAAAATCAAGAAATGTTCCTTAAGATAGAGACAATAAAATGCTAAAATTTCAAGTCATAGTGTGATTACTACATGCATGGAGAATCAAAACATTCAAATCAGTGTTTAATTAATTAAAAATAAAGTATGCATCAAATGGACTCCAAATCATTTCTGCATTGTTCTCCTCTGTTCACTGAGCAAGAGGGTATTTTTATTTTATTTTTGTAATTTTTCTACACCAAGATATAGATTTTTGAAGTTAAGGGTCATTTTTTGAATTTTTTTTAATTCCCTATTTATCTATTTAAATAAAGCTAGGGATCATTTTCTGATTTTTAAAAATCCCTATTTATCTATTTAAATGCGTGACGCCATGTAGATCCTAGGCAGCTCCAAACTCCACGCGGCGTGCTCCATTTGACGCTGTCGTCTACCTCAGCGCTGACTCGGCCTGCGATTTATGTTCCGAAGCACTGTTCGGCTCGATCTCCTCCGTCCATTCGATATATGCTTGATCAAACCGCTCCCCATCATCGTCTCTAATAGAGTGATCCCGCGGCCGTCCACACTAAGACCCTAAGATCTCGGCCTAGACTTAACCAAATCACTTTGGGTTTGATCCTATGGACTCGTTTAAGTGAGACGAACANGTTTATGTTCCGAAGCGTTGTTCGGCTCGATCTCCTCCGTCCATTCGATATACGCTTGATCAAACAGCTCCCCATCATCGTCTCCAATAGAGTGATCCCGTGGCCGTCCACACTACGACCCTAAGATCTCGGCCTAGACTTAACCAAATCACTTTTGGTTTGATCCTATGGACTCGTTTAAGTGAGACGAACACATCCATATGGTAATCATGCAATTAAATTAAGCCTTATTAAATGGAAGAATCAAAATAGGCTCGGGATGGAGAAAATTTTTATATCTTTGCTCTGAGAAGTGAAGCTTCCATCAGAGACTCTCCATACGTTCATTGTGATCCAAAGAGGCTAGGGATTGAGTCTCTGGTCTTGGTGAAATGCCTAGACCCAAATTTGACCAAGGTCGATTTCAAGTTTTGGTCTAGAGCTATGCTAGGGGCTCTGTGAGAGGGGAATTTGATGGGGCTTTAGCTCCTTTCACTGCTTTGAAGGTGTGGGTGAAGTTAATTTGAGTTTGGTGGACTGTGGAGGTGTATTGGGCTCTGTCCTGGTTTCCGGCAAGATTTGAAGCTAAAAAATTGAACTCCGACAATGGAAATTGGTGAGGGTAAACAGTTGGAATGCATTGAGGGGATCTTAGGGAGGCTCTGTGGTTAATTTGGAGAGGTCTCTCTAAGAAATTTTTAACACCCCTTCCCATGGTCGTGGAAAGTGCTTTTTATAAAAATGTCTAAGGGGTGGCTGTCATGGCCAATTAGGGGGTGCATTGTGCTGCTTAAGTGGAGGGCAGAGGAGCTTTACAACTTAATTTGGTTGACCTAGACTCTAGGTTTGATGTGGGTGAAGTTCCATGGGGGCGTCTCTCGGTTTTGAGCTTCTCCGGTGGGGCGGCTCTCGATTTTGAGTTCAATTGGTAGGTCAATTTTAATGCATGGGTTCAATGTGGGTCCAAGTAATCAAAGCTTGGGTTNATATCTTTGCTCTGAGAAGTGAAGCTTCCATCAGAGACTCTTCATACGTTCATTGTGATCCAAAGAGGCTAGGGATTGAGTCTCTGGTCTTGGTGAAATGCCTAGACCCAAATTTGACCAAGGTCGATTTCAAGTTTTGGTCTAGAGCTATGCTAGGGGCTCTGTGAGAGGGGAATTTGATGGGGCTTTAGCTCCTTTCACTGTTGTGAAGGTGTGGGTGAAGTTAATTTTAGTTTGGTGGACTGTGGAGGTGTATTGGGCTCTGTCCTGGTTTCCGGCAAGATTTCAAGCTAAAAAAATGAACTTTGACGATGGAAATTGGTGAGGGTAAACAGTTGGAATGCATTGAGGGGATCTTAGGGAGGCTCTGTGGTTAATTTGGAGAGGTCTCTCTAAGAAATTTTCAACACCCCTTCCCATGGTCGTGGAAAGTTCTTTTTATAAAAATGTCTAAGGGGTGGCTGTCATGGCCAATTAAGGGGTGCATTGTGCTGCTTAAGTGGAGGGCAGAGGAGCTTTACAACTTAATTTGGTTGACCTAGACTCTAGGTTTGATGTGGGTGAAGTTCCATGGGGGTGTCTCTTGGTTTTGAGCTTCTCCGGTGGGGGCGGCTCTCGGTTTTGAGTTCAATTGGTAGGTCAATTTTAATGCATGGGTTCAATGTGGGTCCAAGTAATCAAAGCTTGGGTTTGGGCTAGGTTAGCAAATCAATTGACCCAATTGATTGATCAACATTTTGTAGACGATTGTTATGAAGATTTTTGGTGAAGGTTTGAAGTGATTTTGATTTCAAGTGGTAGTTCAATTTGAGGGATTTTTGAAATTTGGTCAATTTGGGCATGTTGGGTTAGACATGGGTCTAGGTTAAGATAAACTTGGGCTCAGTCCAAATTAAATGATCCACATGATCAAGGGAGATGTTGTGAAGATTTTTTATGAAGGGATAGAGTGGAAATTTTAGGGTTAAGGCCCTCAATTTGGTGAGATTTTAGACATGGCCAATTTGGGGAAAATTTGGGGCTTTTGGGTTTAGGTTGAAATCAAATGAAATTGAGGTCTCACCAAGGCCAATTTAAGGTTAATTTTGATGTGTAGGAATGTTGTGAAGGTTTTTTAACAAAAATTGTGGCCAATTGAGTGGACTATGGGTTCAATTTGGTGGAACCAAGTCATAGGGTCAAAATTGGGTTTTTGGTTTAGCTCAAAATTAGGTTCAAATCATTGACTAATTGAGCTTGGGTTTAGTCTAAATTTGTCATATCAAGGGTGAATTGGAGTTTAGAATTGAAATTGGGGTAAATTGAGACCAATTGGATAGACATTTGGGGTAATTTGGGAAAAATATGGGCCTTTAAAGGGTAATTTGGGGTTTTTGGTCAAAGATGGTCAAATTGGCCAAATTGGGTCATATGATAGTTGATAAAAATGAAATTAAGAATATTTGGGAGGTTTTGGGAATTTTTGGGATTTTTTAGAATTTTTTGGAAGTTCGGGGTAAAAGGGGGTATTTTGGTAATTTGACCAATTTTGGTGATTTTGGGTAGCTTGGGTGTTTTCAAGGTGTTTGAAATGATTTTTGAACCAAGTTGGGTATTTTGGGTAGATTTGGGAATTTTAAGGTTAAATTTGGGGTCCCAAAGGTATCTAGGTAATTTGGGGGAATTAAGGGGCAAAAGGCTAGGTTGGGTACCTTGGTAGAGTTGGAGTGCCAACCACCATTAATAAACCATGGACCAATGGAATTCCCATTTTGGTCCTCTATGTAGTGGTTTTAGCTAAAATCTAGCCTAGGGCTAGTGGGTTTAGGGGACCACCTACAGGAGTCTCCCAAAAGTATCAATGGACCAAAGCCTAGAAATTTTGGGTTTAGGGTAGTGAGTGATTGTGAGTGTAAGTGATTGCAAGTGAGTTGACTTAGCCCTAGAACAACACCCAAGGTCAACCCTAAGGTCCAGCAGTCTTAAGTGTGACTCATCTTGAGTTCCCCATAGTGACCCCACCTACTAAGTGCTAGAGGTTAAGACCAATATGTGAAACTTCAAGTTGAGTAAAGAAGTATGTAGAATTTCTAATGGTGAGGGGTCCTTATCTAATTTTCTAAGAATAGTCAATAGGAAAGTCCTATGGCTAGACCTTAGGCTACTAAAGATGAAAAACTAAACCTTAACTAAAAGAGAGGTCAATAAGGGCTTAATTTATAACAATTTAATGATCTATAAGATTTTTTTAAGGATATGAATGAGGAGAACTAAGGAAAGGTCAAGCTATTAGCCTTTAAAGATAATTGATCTACAATGATTTAAACAATTTTAGTTAGATATGATAAGCATTTTGAAGAGCTAGAATCCTACAGGAGTACCTATCATCTTCATTAAATATTAATTGAATTATGTGATTACATAAGGGCAGGTAATAGGGTAAGTTTGAGGGTTTTGAAACTTGTCAAGTTCACGTGATTTTATCTACATATTTCACTTCAATTTACTTATTATTTTTATCTATTTAACACAAATTTATGCTTGAAAAATATTTTATGTTGTTGTTGTGCAGGTTGTATACATACAATTTGGAATAATAAAATCCAATGAAAAAGTGATCCAAAGTGGGATGACCACGCTTGGGAATGATTAAACACACCTAGGAATGGCGTGATCATGCCACCTATTAAAGGCTACTGATGTGACCACATCAAGTCTGGCAGAGGAGTGATGTGAACACTCTATAATCGTGAATGCCTATGCTGACCCCTTCAGCCACTTGGCGTGATCATGCCAGATCCAGTGTGACCATGCTAGATATGGTGTGACCATGCCAGATCCAATGTAAACATGATGACATATGGGAAAACACTTTAGGAAGAAACTTTGATGGCCCAAGGCATTATTCTTGATATAAAAGTGATTTTTAAGTCCTTATAGAGGGAGTCTACATCCAGGAGTCATGGAAGACTGCTGGAGGAAAATTTCGAGAGAATTTAAGAGCTTTCCTTAGGTCTTCTTCTACCATTGGTGGAAAACTTGTAGGGTGAAATTTTCATCTATTTTGTGAGTTGTGAGAAACTTAAATGAGAGGTGGGATTTCTACATGTGTGGACAACAAGTTATTATAAGATTTACATGTTTATGGTTCTTGCAATGAATTCCTGCATAGTTTTCCTCGTTATGTTTTTCTTGACCATGCGTGGCTAATTTCTTTCTTTATTTCTCTATGACGTAAGGGTAGTGGATTTAATTCTAGTTTTTTCATAATATTTTTACGTTACTTTTTCTATATTTTTTCATGAACTATGTTGTTTTTTAACCTGCGAAGTTAATTTACTCCTAGCTGGCCATCTAGGAAGTTAATATGTTTTGTGAAGCTACGACCTCTAACCATTACATAGTAGAAATGAAATAGTTAACCACGAAACTTCGAGAAGATAGACATATTCCAATGGAATTCTACAATAATACTAGGGGAAAAAAATTGTTATGTTGAATGCCAAGGTGACTTAAAAGCCTGAACTTCATGGTTTCTTGACTTCTTTTGACCTAGAAATAGGTATAAGGAGTAATATGTCCAAGATTTACAACAATCACATAGGAAAATATTTAGGAAGGCCATAATCACTATGATCCACAAATCATAGAGGCACGAGCCTCATCAATCTTGAAAGAGCTCATAAATACTTTCCCATAGTTTTTTATTTCAATTTCCTCTATTTTTGCTAAAATCTTAGGACTTAACATCTTAGCAATCATGCCAAGTTAGGATAACTAAATAAGTAAACTAGAGAATTTCTACAAAGAATTTTTTAAGACTCGCGTGATTGATACACATAGTCTTAGACCACATACTACTTGACATGTGCACTTGTGTTGTATGGCAAACTTACTCTCTGGTAAGTTTTGGTGTGTAACTATTTAGCTTACTAGCTCGATAAGAATTCTCTACCTTAGCTAAAAGCTCTCCAAGGTAGAAAATGTATTTGGATCCCTCAGCATTGCTCTAAAATAACATGTTCATTAATGCATTCCCCTCCAAAAATCATAGAATATAGAAGTTTTTTCTTCCTAGGATAAATGCAATTGGCTCTTGCGGAGGTGGAAAACCACGATGGAGTTTCATTGGATCATTTCCAATCTAATCATACCCAAGGCCAGGCCAAGTGGCAAGGTAGAGGGCCAAGTCAATAATTTTGGCATGGGTACTTGGAGACTAGGGTGGGTGTGGCAGGGTTATACTCAGGCTATAACAGGTACACCAGCCACCTAGGATGATTTTTTAGGCAGCTGCCTATCTTAAAGTGGTTTCACTTGGGACCCAGCATAGGGGTGCCACGCTCTCTGTCTACGTGACCAAGATGGCCACTCTGAGCTTGTAAGCATCTAGTTTTGGCATGGTGCTCCTAGTTTGGGCATGAATTGCTTGATTTAGTGTGAGCTTGTGCCAAGCCAAACCTCCATTCTAATACCTTAAGCAAATACAAGAGATCCTAAATGGATTTCTTGAGTCATAAAGACCCACATATGAGTATAATATGGTCCCATATCATTCAAGAGGATATCCTACATGGGTGGCATCAAAATTTTATGACAACATTCATCTCTACACTTATGCTTGAGCTCAACCCTTGTAACATGACAAAACATTTCACCATGCCATAAAACTTAATTGAGATAGGTTTGCATTAGAATAATGTGTTAAGCTAGAATTATACTCCACTTACAAACTTTGTCCTTAAGGCCTAATCATAACTCTCTAGATAAATGTGCAAGTCAAAGAATTCTACTATTGTTATCTGAAGTGACTCAAATTTGTAAGTTTTTCCTACATAATTTTCATAATTTATTTCATTATTATGATGTTTTATGCTTGTGGGAGATTTTTTTGCTATGTTTTATGGGTTATATGTGTTGAGACAAATTTAAGTAGTCAAACTATGAATTTGGATACATTAAGGTCTGGTGTATGTATGTCACCCTCAAGCACAATTATCCTTAATTATGTGAAGATAGATGTGTTTAATCGAGTGGGTAGAATACCTTTATTGTGCAACTGTTTGATTTACTTATGCTCGAGCGAGTATACCAACATAGAAACTTCATAAAAAATAACTTTTGTTAGATTTTGGAGGGGTTTGTGTGCTGATTTTAGAGATTCATCATGGACTCAAAAGAGAGACTTGCAAGACCTTATCTCTCCTCCTTTATTTCTTCCTTGGAGAAGATATCAACAGCATTTTCTTAGAGAGTTTTGAGAGGATTGCAAGAGAGAGAGAGAGTGAGAGATTGTATGTTATTATGGATTGAAAATTGAAAGAGTTTTGATATACAGAGAGGAGACCAGCATATTGCAAAGAATAATAGGCTTAACTGTAATTTTTTATAATTTGTTATATTGTTTCTTCAGTATTTGTAATGAAACTTCAAGTATTTTCTCACCACATGCATCATAGCAAAAAAATTCCTTCATGCTCCTTTGATGTAAGGATATTAGTTTCTGAGATTGATTTCTCTGTGGTTGTTTTTCCCTAAATTTTTCATTGCTCATGAATTTAACATGTTGATGTGTAAGGTTTATGACATAATATATTCTNCGGGCTCATTTATTTTAATAAACTTCCAAATTTTAATAATTTAGAAATTTATTAACTTATCTTCTCATTTTATTTTAATAAACTCCCAAATTTTAATAATTTAGAAATTTATTAACTTATCTTTTCGTTAGAAAGTGAGGTTGGTTTCTACTAATTAACCCATTGTGTTTCAAACATCCAAATAAATTGATTAAAATCAGAGGTTACCTATTTTCCTCCTTGAATTAAGCCTAAATGTTAATTAAGGCTAAATTTCCAAAATTACACATTTGCCCTTAAGGCTCAAACACTTCATAATTCATCAAATTTAATCCAAATAACTTTGAAATTTTTATCCTACCTCATCCATGGGTCAATTAAGACATCAAAGGATAAAATGTGA
>JXCR01139322.1:13653-28627 GCA_002079205.1 Phalaenopsis hybrid cultivar
AGGTCAATTTTAATGCATGGGTTCAATGTGGGTCCAAGTAATCAAAGCTTGGGTTTGGGCTAGGTTAGCCATATCAATTGACCCAATTGATTGATCAACATTTTGTAGACGATTGTTATGAAGATTTTTGGTGAAGGTTTGAAGTGATTTTGAGTTCAAGTGGTAGTTCAATTTGAGGGATTTTTGAAATTTGGTCAATTTGGGCATGTTGGGTTAGACATGGGTCTAGGTTAAGATAGACTTGGGCTCAGTCCAAATTAAATGATCCACATGATCAAGGGAGATGTTGTGAAGATTTTTTTATGAAGGGATAGAGTGGAAATTTTAGGGTTAAGGCCCTCAATTTGGTGAGATTTTAGACATGGCCAAATTGGGGAAAATTTGGGGCTTTTGGGTTTACGTTGAAATCAAATGAAATTGAGGTCTCAACAAGGCCAATTTAAGGTTAATTTTGATGTGTAGTAATGTTGTGAAGGTTTTTCAACAAAAATTGTGGCCAATTGAGTGGACTATGGGTTCAATTTGGTGGAACCAAGCCATAGGGTCAAAATTAGGTTTTTGGTTTAGCTCAAAATTATGTTCAAATCATGGACTAATTGAGCTTGGGTTTGGTCTAAATTGGTCATATCAAGGGTGAATTGGAGTTTAGAATTGAAATTGGGGTAAATTGAGACCAATTGGATAGACATTTGGGGATAATTTGGGAAAAATATGGGCCTTTAAAGGGTAATTTGGGTTTTTTGGTCAAAGATGGTCAACTTGGCCAAATTGGGTCATATGATAGTTGAGAAAAATGAAATTAAGAATATTTGGGAGGTTTTGGGAATTTTTGGGATTTTTTAGATTTTTTTGGAATTTTTGGGTAAAAGGGGGTATTTTGGTAATTTGACCAATTTTGGTGATTTTGGGTAGCTTGGGTGTTTTCAAGGTGTTTGAAATGATTTTTGAACCAATTTGGGTATTTTGGGTATATTTTGGAATTTTGGCCAAATTTGGGGTCCCAAAGGTATCTAGGTAATTTGGGGGAATTAAGGGGCAAAATGCTAGGTTGGGTATCTTGGTAGAGTTGGAGTGCCAACCACCATTAATAAACCATGGACCAATGGAATTCCCATTTTGGTCCTCTATGTAGTGGTTTTAGCTAAAATCAAGCCTAGGGCTAGTGGGTTTAGGGGTCCACCTACAGGAGCCTAGAAATTTTGGGTTTAGGGTAGTGAGTGATTGTGAGTGTAAGTGATTGCAAGTGAGTGTCTTAGCCCTAGAATAACACCCAAGGTCAACCCTAAGGTCCAGCAGTCTTAAGTGTGAATCATGTTGAGTTCCCCATAGTGACCCCACCTACTAAGTGCTAGAGGTTAAGACCAATATGTGGAACTTCAAGTTGAGTAAGGAAGTATGTAGAATTTCTAATGGTGAGGGTTCCTTGTCTAATTTTATAATAATAGTCAATAGGAAAGTCCTATGTCTAGACCTTAGGCTACTAAAGACGAAAAACTAAACTTTAACTAAAAGAGAGGTCAATAAGGGCTTAATTTATAACAATTTAATGATCTATAGGATTTTTTTAAGGATATGAATGAGGAGAACTAAGGAAAGGTCAAGCTATTAGCCTTTAGAGATAATTGATCTACAATGATTTAAACAATTTTAGTTAGATATGATAAGCATTTTGAAGAGATAGAATCCTACAGGAGTACCTATCATCTACATTAAATATTAATTGAATTATGTGATTACTAAGGGAAGGTAATAGGGTAAGTTTGAGGGTTTTGAAACTTGTCAAGTTCACATGATTTTATCTACATATTTCACTTCAATTTACTTATTATTTTTATCTATTTAACACAAATTTATAAAAATATTTTATGTTGTTGTTGTGCAGGTTCTATACATACAATTTGGAATAATAAAATCCAATGAAAAAGTGATCTAAAGTGGGATGACCACGCTTGGGAATGATTAAACACACCTAGGAATGACGTGATCATGCCACCTATTAAAGGCTACAGATGTGACCACATCAAGTCTGGCAGAGGAGTGGTGTGACCACTCTATAATCGTGAATGCCTATGTTGACCCCTTCAGCCACTTGGTGTGATCATGCCAGATCCAGTTTGACCATGCTAGATATGGTGTGACCATGCCAGATCCAATGTAAACATGATGACATACGGGAAAACACTTTAGGAAGAAACTTTGATGGCCCAATGCATTATTCTTGATATTAAAGTGATTTTTAAGTCCTTATAGAGGGAGTCTACATCCAGGAGTCATGGAAGACTGCTGGAGGAAAATTTCGAGAGAATTTAAGAGCTTTCCTTAGGTCTTCTTCTACCATTGGTGGAAAACTTGTAGGGTGAAATTTTCATCTATTTTGTGAGTTGTGAGAAACTTGAATGAGAGGTGGGATTTCTACATGTGTGGACAACAAGTTATTATAAGATTTACATGTTTATGGTTCTTGCAATGAATTCCTGCATAGTTTTCCTCGTTATGTTTTTCTTGACCATGCGTGGCTAATTTCTTTCTTTATTTCTCTATGACGTAAGGGTAGTGGATTTAATTCTAGTTTTTTCATAATATTTTTACGTTACTTTTTCTATATTTTTTCATGAACTATGTTGTTTTTTAACCTGCGAAGTTAATTTACTCATAGCTGGCCATCTAGGAAGTTAATATGTTTTGTGAAGCTACGACCTCTAACCATTGCATAGTAGAAATGAAATAGTTAACCACAAAACTTTGAGAAAATATAAATATTCCAATGGAATTCTACAATAATACTAGGGGAAAAAATTAGTTATGTTGAATGCCAAGGTGACTTAGAAGCCGGAACTTCATGGTTTCTTGACTTCTTTTGACCTAGAAATAGGTATAAGGAGTAATATGTCCAAGATTTATAACNCTAGCTGGCCATCTAGGAAGTTAATATGTTTTGTGAAGCTACGACCTCTAACCATTACATAGTAGAAATGAAATAGTTAACCACGAAACTTCGAGAAGATAGACATATTCCAATGGAATTCTACAATAATACTAGGGGAAAAAAATTGTTATGTTGAATGCCAAGGTGACTTAAAAGCCTGAACTTCATGGTTTCTTGACTTCTTTTGACCTAGAAATAGGTATAAGGAGTAATATGTCCAAGATTTACAACAATCACATAGGAAAATATTTAGGAAGGCCATAATCACTATGATCCACAAATCATAGAGGCACGAGCCTCATCAATCTTGAAAGAGCTCATAAATACTTTCCCATAGTTTTTTATTTCAATTTCCTCTATTTTTGCTAAAATCTTAGGACTTAACATCTTAGCAATCATGCCAAGTTAGGATAACTAAATAAGTAAACTAGAGAATTTCTACAAAGAATTTTTTAAGACTCGCGTGATTGATACACATAGTCTTAGACCACATACTACTTGACATGTGCACTTGTGTTGTATGGCAAACTTACTCTCTGGTAAGTTTTGGTGTGTAACTATTTAGCTTACTAGCTCGATAAGAATTCTCTACCTTAGCTAAAAGCTCTCCAAGGTAGAAAATGTATTTGGATCCCTCAGCATTGCTCTAAAATAACATGTTCATTAATGCATTCCCCTCCAAAAATCATAGAATATAGAAGTTTTTTCTTCCTAGGATAAATGCAATTGGCTCTTGCGGAGGTGGAAAACCACGATGGAGTTTCATTGGATCATTTCCAATCTAATCATACCCAAGGCCAGGCCAAGTGGCAAGGTAGAGGGCCAAGTCAATAATTTTGGCATGGGTACTTGGAGACTAGGGTGGGTGTGGCAGGGTTATACTCAGGCTATAACAGGTACACCAGCCACCTAGGATGATTTTTTAGGCAGCTGCCTATCTTAAAGTGGTTTCACTTGGGACCCAGCATAGGGGTGCCACGCTCTCTGTCTACGTGACCAAGATGGCCACTCTGAGCTTGTAAGCATCTAGTTTTGGCATGGTGCTCCTAGTTTGGGCATGAATTGCTTGATTTAGTGTGAGCTTGTGCCAAGCCAAACCTCCATTCTAATACCTTAAGCAAATACAAGAGATCCTAAATGGATTTCTTGAGTCATAAAGACCCACATATGAGTATAATATGGTCCCATATCATTCAAGAGGATATCCTACATGGGTGGCATCAAAATTTTATGACAACATTCATCTCTACACTTATGCTTGAGCTCAACCCTTGTAACATGACAAAACATTTCACCATGCCATAAAACTTAATTGAGATAGGTTTGCATTAGAATAATGTGTTAAGATAGAATTATACTCCACTTACAAACTTTGTCCTTAAGGCCTAATCATAACTCTCTAGATAAATGTGCAAGTCAAAGAATTCTACTATTGTTATCTGAAGTGACTCAAATTTGTAAGTTTTTCCTACATAATTTTCATAATTTATTTCATTATTATGATGTTTTATGCTTGTGGGAGATTTTTTGGCTATGTTTTATGGGTTATATGTGTTGAGAAAAATTTAAGGAGTCAAACTATGAATTTGGATACATAAGGGTCTGGTGTATGTATGCCACCCTCAAGCACAATTATCCTTAATTATGTGAAGATAGATGTGTTTAATCGAGTGGGTAGAATACCTTTATTGTGCCACTGTTTGATTTACTTATTTTCGAGCGAGTATACCAACATGGAAACTTCATAAAACATAATTTTTGTTAGATTTTGGAGGGGTTTGTGTGCTGATTTTAGAGATTCATCATGGACTCTTTATTATTGAGGAGTTATTCATCGAGGATCAAAAGAGAGACTTGCAAGACCTTATCTCTCCTCCTTTATTTCTTCCTTGGAGAAGATATCAACAGCATTTTCTTAGAGAGTTTTGAGAGGATTGCAAGAGAGAGAGAGAGAGAGTGAGAGATTGTATGTTATTATGGATTGAAAATTGAAAGAGTTTTGATATACAGAGATGAGACCAGCAAATTGCAAAGAAAAAAAGGCTTAACTGTAATTTTTTATAATTTATTATATTGTTTCTTCAGTATTTGTAATGAAACTTCAAGTATTTTCTCACCACATGCATCATAGCAAAAAAATTCTTTCATGCTCCTTTGATGTAAGGATATTAGTTTCTGAGATTGATTTCTCTGTGGTTGTTTTTCCCTAAATTTTTCATTGCTCATGAATTTAACATGTTGATGTGTAAGGTTTATGACATAATATATTCTTGATTTGGGCAATTTAGATGTTAAGAGCATGTCGGATTAAAGACTTTTAGCCATAGAATAGAAGAACAAGAAGGTTAACACACAATTATCTAATGGAATACGTGTATCTCCATTAAAGATTATAACCTAGATAGAGAGCTAGATGATTCATAGGGAAGGCTATATGATCATGTCTCCTTAACTGTAATATAATTTCCAACACTTCTTATAACCTAGTCATAGGCTAAGGAGGACTTGTATCTGACTATCAAAAATTATATGGGGAACTCTTATAAAAATCATCTAAGAGTCATTAAACCCATGTCACTAGAGCATGAGCCTCCTCACATTTGAAAAACCTTAAAATTTTAATAATGTTTCTTGATTTTTTTTATTAGAATTTTAGAAAAAGTTTCTATAAATTAGAAAATTTTAGTTGAATTTAGTGGTGTAGTAAACTTGAACTTAAAAATAAGAAAAGATGACAAGTTTTCTTGTGGGATCAATACATGGACTCTAGTTCCATATATTATTTGATCAACATGTATAAATATATGATTAACTGTTTGCTTCATAGTTTATTTAGTCTTCGGTTTTTTGGCCTGGGAAAAGAGTCAAATTTTTTAGTTTTGAAAAAAAAATTAGTTTAAACACTTTGAGATAATATTTGAAATTTTCCTATTTTTCCCATTTTATGTGTTGATGTTACAGTTATATTCCATTATTGTTTTTTAAAAATCCAAAAAATGAAAAAAATAAATTTTTAAATATTTTATTTTTAACTCTTATGTTTCACACATTGTTTGTTTCTAGTGAGTGTGTTGTCATTGTGTGTTTTATTCATTTTAGTGTTTCTCTACTTTAGCTCAGGGCCACCTAGCCAAACCTATAGTTGCAGACATAGGACCTATTTAGAAAAAATTCAAAAAACCCACAAAGAATTCAAAAAACTAAACCTCATGAAAATTCATTTAAACCCATTATGTGGTATGCTAACCCATTAGTGGAAAGAATTCACATGAGTATCCATTACTCTAACATAGAAGGCAACACATTTGAGCATATACCTACCATAGTACAAATGTTAAAAAATAAACAGTTTATGGGAGCACTTTATGGGAGCACCCACTTGAGATCTAAAACTTAATTTATAAATTTCTTACAAATTTATAACATGTTCAAGCATAATGGTGTCCTCAGTGGTGTCATTATACTAAATCTTTTTCTTTTCTCATTTTAGAATAAATCTAAGATTTGTCTAACCTTCTTAACACCTAGATCAATCACAATTTGAATTGATTTTTCCCACAGATATTAGACAAATACCTCCGTCAAACCAAAACTATCATACTTATGAATGATGTCACCACCTTCACATGGTAAGACGAAGAATAAATTTATTAAGCATTGGAAACATTTAAAACATTTCTTATGAAATGCCAACACGTCATCTTTCTTGATTGGCTAATTATACAAACCTATTACAATGACTTGGTGGGGACCTTAAAGTCAATCATAATTGTTGTACTCGTAGATCCTTAATTCTCAAACCCTTTGAAGAATTCTATGAATCGATAGGGGAAATTTCTATAAAATATTTTCAATGTTCATCTGAGAGAACCACCCTTAAAAAGGTAGCTAGTGTTTATGAGAATGGATTTCTAAATATCCTACTTCATAGGTTGCTTCCATCTATAGAAAGTTAAATAATTTTAAGATGGATTCTATGTTAGGATCCCTGCCAAGTGAAGGGATGATTTAAGAATTAATGGAATATTTGAGAACTACTTCCTTAGATATTATGAATGCCATATGAAACCAGTTCAATAATTCTTATTCCAATTTCTACAACTCAAACTAGAAAAAACTACATAAATTTAAGTTGAAGAAATAAGAACCCAGGGAAAGTAAACATGCACTGAGGAAACACCCAATAAAACATTGTTGGAAATTATAACCATCAGGGCAGTAGTAACTTGAGATACATCTATCCATCTGGATTCACCTCAACTCACAGTTTAAGGAAATGAAATCACTATTAGAGAAGTTGGTGTTACGCGTGTGAAACTAGCTACAAATCCAAGTTACTGCCATAAGGAAGATGAAGAATTAAATTGGACAGTTAGCTAATTCATTAAGTAATAGACCCCATGGAATGCTCTTAAGTAACACCAAAGTGAATCCATGTGATCAAATTTTAGAGCAATATAAAGTCATCATAATGAAGATTAGGATTAAGTGGGAATATATTTCTAGGAAGGAGAGTAAACCTATAAAGCTAGATCTTGATTCGGTAAGTCTTATTGAAAAATTGAACCCAGAATTAGAAAAACTTGCCTCACCTCTTGGTATAGCATAAGAGAGACCACCACCAACACAATTTTTCTAAAGGCTTCTGAAAATGAAATTCAACCAATAACCTAACATGTTGTTATAAGTTTCATGAAAACTCTCAATCAATATTCCATACACTAAAGCTATGGAGTGACTAACTAGTTACATGAAGTTCATAATATATATACTTGAGAGGAAGAGAAAACTAAGAAGTTGAAAACGTTGGCCCTCACCAAAAAATGTAGCACTATCGTACAATAATAATTACAATAAAAACTAAAGGATAAAGACAGTTTTACTAATCTATGTGCTATTAGGAAAATGCTTTAGAAGGAAGCCTTTTGTAACTTAGGAGCTAGTATCAATCTCATGCCCCTTCTCATTTTTTATAGTCTAGGAATAGCAGAGGTCCTAACCAATAAATTAACCCTGCAAATATTATACCATCTTTACTCTAACATGGGGGTGATAAAGGTTGCTTTAGAGAAAGCTGACAAATTTATATTCCTAACTTATATTGTTGTCTTAGACATGGAGGAGATATTGAGATCCTAAATATATTTGGCCGACCCTTTTTAGGCACTAAGAGAACAAGGTTGATCTTAAGAAGGGGAAACTTATCATGAGAGTTAATAATTAAGAGGTGAATTTTGATGCGTTGAAATCTATGAAGTTTTCTTAAAGCTTTAGCTATGATCAATGTCATAGAGTAGATGTGGTAGTAGAGGTAGTTGATAACCAATTTTTTGAATATGTTGAATTAGATCCCACTAAAGTTGTGGTGGATGAATTTTATCATTAAAACATTAAGGAAGATCATAATTGTCATGAGATAGAGATATTTCCAAATATTATAAACATGACTATGAGGAGGTACACATGTATTCTGAAANTGTTGAAATCTATGAAGTTTTCTTAAGGCTTTAGCTATGATCAATGTCATAGAGTAGATGTGGTAGAAGAGGTAGTTGATAACCAATTTTTTGAATATGTTGAATTAGATCCCATTAAAGTTGTGGTGGATGAATTTTATCATTAAAACATTAAGGAAGATCACAATTGTCATGAGATAGAGATATTTCCAAATATTATAAACATGACTATGAGGAGGTACACATGTATTCTGAAAGAACTGAGGTTAGGACTGAGTATTGATAACTTAAGAAATTCTACAAGATAGTTAAAATTTAAGAAAATTGATTATGGATTGATGAAAAGAAATTTGATCTTGAGGAGAGATTTTAGGTTTAATTTGACTATAGGCTGGGTTGATGACCTCAAACTGAACACTATTTGGGAGGCATCCTAGGCATTAGCTTGTGATTTAATTTGTCTTTGATTGGGTTTTTTCACGTTTTTTTTGCTTTGAATTTGATTTGAATTTGCATCAAGATTGTTCTATGTCTGTTCAGATAAATGTTATGGTGTTTATGTGTTGTTACATACACTGTGAGGGTTAGGAGGATGTTTGAAGGGCTCAATTTTGTTCCAAGATGGCACATCTATGCCACTTTTAGTGTGAATGTGCTATTCAAAATGTAGTTATACCAAAAGTGGTGTATCTATGCCACCTTTACATTATATATTCTTGTTTTCTTGGTGTCTTCTTCACAATTCCTACATACCGTAATGAAACTAAAATGCTCATAATCCTCTCCAAAGAAGACCATTGTGAGATGAAGACAATGTCTAGAGGAGCNTTTATGGTGTTTATGTGTTGTTACATACACTGTGAGGGTTAGGAGGATGTGAAGGGCTCAATTTTGTTCCAAGATGGCACATCTATGCCACTTTTAGTGTGAATGTGCTATTCAAAATGTAGTTATACCAAAAGTGGTGTATCTATGCCACCTTTACATTATATATTCTTGTTTTCTTGGTGTCTTCTTCACAATTCCTACATACCGTAATGAAACTAAAATGCTCATAATCCTCTCCAAAGAAGACCATTGTGAGATGAAGACAATGTCTAGAGGAGCTCAAACCTAGAGTTATAATGCCCATCTAGTGAGATTGCATTATCTCCTCTTCATTACTTTAAGTTTTCACTGGCAATTTTAATATCTATCTGTGATATATTCCCCTACCCAAATTTTATAGCCTTTGTGAGATCATTGCTCTATAAATGAGAGGAAATAAGGATATGATCTTTGGCAACAAAAAAATCATAAGTTTGGCAGCATCCCATCGATATCACAGCCTTGTGGTGATATAGAAATTAACCCCACTGTGATGTTTCTTTGAGCTTGATTGTTGAGTTGAGGGAGAAACCATGGACAGGATTTGTGAGAGATTTTGTTACACTCTCTCCCCTACAATCATCCTACTTGCTCTTGAACTTATTATGAACACAAAGAAGCCCTTGGATGGGAGAGCCTTCATGCATGGGACGTACGTAGCTTACAACTCAACCATTATAAATACCCTTATTATTCTATAGAATACTACTAATGGGTGCTGACTTTTGTTTTCTCACCCTTAATTACAAAAATACTTATTGTTTTCCTTACTGACTTCATGGTTTAATGGAATATCAAATCATGTAGGCACACTGAGAGAATTGTAAATTTTTATTATACTTTAATGAATAAGTAATTTAAAGCCTTGCACTATTTCATTGCGCCATGACTCAGGAAAACCATGAGCCTCATTGATGTCATGAAAGGTAAGGTGGTCTTAGACTACTACATCTAAACATAAAATTCATAGATGTTGGGGTTATCATCAAGATAACCATTGATTGCATTCTGAGTGAACAATCCAAAGTAGGCCTAGGACACTCCTAGCCTGATCACAACCTTGTGTGCTAAAAAGGGGGTTTTTTGGAAGAAAGGGGGAGAATTTATTAAACCTATTGAGGCTCATGATTAAATCATCTAACTTTTCTTTTAGCTTGACCTCCATTTCAATCCACAAGGGAGGAGAGAGTTTCATTCATTGGTGCTCATCATAGTTGAGTTGATCTCTATTGACCTTGATAATTATCAAGCACGTAGACTCTCTCTCTCTCTCTCACCCAAAGTATCATGGAGTGGGAGCTGCATGACCTCTATAGCTAGTCTCAATTCTATCCTGTGCAACTACAACAATTGTTTGGTTTTTTTTATAGTATTTTGAGGCATAATGGGACATGGACTATTGGGAGCAGTGAAACCTGGTTTCAGACATTGTTTATTTTCATGTGCCACCGCCATTTTAGATCAATAGGGGGGGCGAGGAAATGGAGGAGGATGAGGATAATGATTTAGAGGACAATGGTTGTTTAACAATGTGTGTTGCGTGAGTCGAATGCAATTTTTTTTATTTTTTTCTCTATCATATATAATAAGGTTGTGAGTATGCAAAGAATTAATGTATTTTGATTGCTGCTAGTGGACTTTATTGTAGTGGCTCGTATTTTTTATGTTATGATGTTTTATACTCTTATATTTTTATGAGATTTTATTATGAAGTGAGTTGTTCTTTGTTTATTTTCCCTCATTGTGATGTGTTTCTTATGATGATGTGATGTTCTACTAGCACTACCCACGTTGATGTGAATGTTATTTACAAGCTATAGTCATGCTCTCCTTCATGCTACACACATATGATAGAAAATAATTTTAGTAGAGGGAGTTAGACATATATACTTTCCTAAGAGTACTTCAACTATTTGAGCTATTGATTTTACCTTAGAGTGGTAACCTAAGACGTGAATCCTAAAGAATTAATTAGGTTATTTGATGACTTCATAAGAAATGTAAATTTTTTTTTCAAAGGAGGAATAAAAATTATCTTCCTAATAATTGAGTTTTTCACTTTGATAACTTCTATACAAAAACTAAATTGTCTTAAAATAATTAAAAGGGTGTAATTTAAATAGAATTAGTTAACAATAGAGGATTAATCCTTAAAAGTTTTAGCTCAAATAATTTAATTGATCTTAAATTTTGAATGAATTTTACTATTCTAGAATTCATTTTTAGCACTCTTTGAGGAGTAGCAATTGAGGGGATGAGACATTCAATTCCTTTAAAAGAAATATGCTCAACCAACAATTGGAGGAATAAGACATTAAAAATCCTTGAATGAAATATGTTCAGCGACACATAACAATTCTAAGTAAAATTAAAAATAATTTTAGGCTTAAAACGAATAAAAAGAAAGAAAATAAGAAACTATGCAAGAAAATAATTTAAAAGGAGAAGATAGAAGAAAAAACGAAGTGTTAAGTAAAATATGTAGAAGAAGCTTGAGGTTGAATATGAAAACTCTATAACTGTTATATAAACCCTTTCTTATCTAATAAACTTTAAACCCTTTTTGTAGGATTTCTTAACTATTATAAATGTTAATTGATTTTAGTTTTTTTATTGATAATTAATTAACTTGAAAATATTTTTAGTGAATGAAAATTTTCAAACTTATCGTATTAAGAGTTTTGAAATCTACTTAAGCATAAAATAAAGTGAATAAAAGAAAGGCTAGTTTATTGAAAATTAATTAACAAATAATATTTGCACATCTTTTCTTTTGAAATGCTTATTTTTTGTTAGAGAATCATAAAGTCCCACATGAGCGCTATAAAAATCATTAAAATAGTTTAGGTTTTGATATGAAATTACTTTAGAGTAAGTAATAGGTAAGTTTAGGGCAACTAATGTGAGTCAAATTTGTGATTTTTTCTTGCATAAATTCCATGCTTTATTTCCTTATTATGATGACAATGTACATTTGAAATGTGTTTCATTTATATTTTTTTGCAATTTATAGTTGTTGAGCATGCTCTAAAGAGTCACACTTTGAAATTAAACAACGTATGGGGCAGGCGTACTATACTAACCTCGGGCGTAATTATGTTGGTACTCTATCTAAATCAACAAAGAAACATGTGAAACACTAATTATGTAGAATAATTATGACAGGTCTCAATGTAGATATACATACATCAACCCTTCTATGTACCTATGTTGGATATTTGTATACTTATGTCAGGATTTTATAAAATACTATTGTAGTAAGATTTTGGAGGCTATTCAAGCAACAATCTATTTAAGCTGATTTTCTTTAATAAATCTTAGATATTTTTGGAGTTATTCTCGTTAGGTATAAAGAGAGTCTTGTAAACACTAGGCTCTCCTCCTATAAACAATAGGCTCTCCTCCATTGTTTCTCTCATGAAGAAGAGTTATAAGGTGTTTTACTTTGAGGGTTTTGAGAGTACTATGGGAGAGATTATGTGTTATTGTACGTAGGGAATTAATGAGAAGTTGCATTGTATGGAGAGGGATAGAGTGATGCAAAAAATAATTGGCCCAGTTGTGAGTTGATTTGTCCTTATTATGTTTTATCTTTATATATTCAATGAAACTTCTTGTATTTTCTCACCTCATGCATCATAGCTAAATTCTATTTTATGCTAGTATGATGTAAGTAAATTGGTTTTTCTCCTTTCTTTATGTAAGTGTTTTCTATAAATGTGTTTGTGCTTGTGAATTCAACATGTAGATGTGTTAAATTTTTATCACTGTTTACTCATTTTTTTGTCAAAGCCAATGTTGAAACCTCTTTAGGAATTTCTAACCATTAACTAGAAGAAAAAGTTGGTTAACTCATAATAGTCTAATGAAATAGAGATATTTCCATTAGAAAATTACAACCTAGATACATGTTATAAGATTCTTAAGAAACATTGCATAGTTAAGTTCCCTTAACTGTAATAAAATTTTTAAAGTTTCTTATGACCTAAACATAGGCTAAGGACTACTTATCTCTGGATGTCAAAAATCTTGTCAGAAACTCATAGACAAATATCGAGTGGTATCTTAGAAGAATGAGCCTCATCACCTCTGAAATACTGCAAAAAAAATTAGTGTTGTTTTCTGATTCTTTGTTAATATTTTAGAACCTTTTTAGGTTTTGTAAATCTTACTCTTTAGGTTAACTTAGCAATGTAGTAAACTAGAACTTATTCTATTAGAAAATTTGATAATTGATCAACATGTATAGTCATGTGGATTCTAATTTTGTGTATTACTTGATTGACACGTACAGTTGCATGGTTGATTGATTGCTTTATTGAAATTTTGTGTATCATTATCATTTTCTTCAATTTTATCCCTCATTTTATGAACTTCATATTCAAACTCTAAACTTTAATGCTTCACTGCTACAAGATTTTTTTGCTATCTCTATAAAATTTTATAGGATATAGACAAGCCGGTATCTTTGTTTGATAGATCTTTTTTCAACATGCAAATAGAAGATTCTAATACACCAATCTTAGCTTACACAATCACATTAGACTTCAGCAAATCAACATTTCTCTTAGAGATGGAAGCAATTTCTATTTGTAGATAGTTATCCTATAAGTAGACTTGACCATGTGCTACTACGCACATTTGAGTGCAATGAATTTTCTCTTCTTTAATGGAATGACATCAATTAACAACATTTTTATCCCATAAAGTAGGATTATGATAATGTTCTAAAATGGGCACCATAGTTTAGCATCATATTTACCTTCACAATGAGCTCATCCTAACCAAAGTCGATGATTTTGGAGGACTACAACTCAACAAATAATGGAGGCTACTAGTGACAAAAAAAAATATGTTGAGATTTTCATACCTTTTTTATACTGTTTTTAATGATATTGCACTTTAAAGAAAGGTATTTTTTATGTTTTGTTGCAGGAATGATGAATTAGGGTCAATGGAGCAAAAAGATGCAAAAAGGAGCAAATTTGGAGCAAAAAGGACCAAAATGTGGAGAATTGCACTAGGGCGCCGACGGCGCCATCGAGGCCGCCGACGGAGAGCTTTTCCTGAGGCTACAGGGCAAATTCTCCAGAAGGTCGCCGACCGTGCCATCGAGGCCGCCGACGGTGGGATCGACGGTTATGTGACATGTACAATGGATAAGGCCGAATTTTGGAGGGGTGCATAAGTAACTTTTGGGAAAACTCATCCACATCTTTAAAGAGAACATTTTGGCTAAAAATAAAGAGACTTTTGGAGTCCTGGAGGTTAGAAAGGATCCATTAGAGTGTAGAAAGCTTGCTAGAGCGTATAACTGTGAGGAATTCTTTGAGAAATTGTAAGAGTGGAGGGAAAGTGAGAAATTTCTTCCTCTTTACTACTTCGAAGAGGAATTCTGTGTGCTGTAAAGAAAGAAGAGATTCAGAGGAACTTCGAGGAGTGTTCTTGGGGAGAAATTTAGAGATAAGTTATNCGGAAAATGGTATGGAAACGGACCATACAAAAATCCAAGTTATAACTAAACTAACACTTCCTACTAGTGTAAGAGAAGTTAGAAGTTTTCTGGGACATGTTGGTTTTTACAAGCATTTTATTAAAGATTTCTCAAAAGTTACTAAACCTCTATGCCTTTTTAGAAAATGACAAGAAATTTGAGTTTACTAAAAGTTGTTTAAATGCCTTTGAGTTATTAAAAGAAAAATTAATCACGGCCCCTATTATAGTT
>JXCR01139326.1:3081-28750 GCA_002079205.1 Phalaenopsis hybrid cultivar
AAAAAAAAAACACTTATAAACAGTTCCAAAGCATTATCAAAACGATGTCAAAACAGTTCTAAAATCAGCCCCTTGAGAGCCACCAAACAAACCAAGTAGTGCACTCTAGCAGCTACTAATAGGCCAAATCACAAAAAAAAAAAAAAACAACTACAACATCTCCAGAACATAAGTTATCCCAAAGCTCAACAGGTGCTAGATAAATAAGTTCATGAGAGTTACTGCTATGTAGGATTTGAATCCCACNCATGAGGTCAACAAAAACTAAGATACAATTGGGTCCCTACTAAGAGATTGCATAAGTGGGATCCCATTGAGATCCATCTCAATGGNCTAGGATGAGTTAAGGTAGGGCTCATTTGACCATATCAAGCTCAATTGGTTTGGATTTGACCATAAGTCCAAAAAGGTGCATGTGACCAAATCTTGTGTTTGAACTAGGTTAGGCATGTAAATTGGCCCAATTAAATATGGCATTTGGTGTTAGAGACCATGAGGAACAACTTTCATCTAGGATGAGTTAAGGTAGGGCTCATTTGACCATATCAAGCTCAATTGGTTTGGATTTGACCATAAGTCCAAAAAGGTGCATGTGACCAAATCTTGTGTTTGAACTAGGTTAGGCATGTAAATTGGCCCAATTAAATATGTAATTTGGTGTTAGAAACCATGAGGAACAACTTTCATGAAGGGTGAAAGCCATTTTGATGTCAATTGGTTAATCAATTTGGTGGATTTTTTATTTTTGATCCATTTTAAGCATGGTGGGCTAAGTTTGGGTCAAACTTGGGCTAAGCATAGGCTAAGTCAAATTAATTGTTTTGGTTGGTGCAAAACATCATAATGAAAAATTTTTCATGAAGGAATAAAATTATTTTGAAGTTGATTTGGTGATCAATTTGAATGGGTTTTGATGGGTTTGAATTTAGACCTAAATTAAGCATGTAGGGCTAAACTTGAGTCAAAATTGGGCTAGCTTTGGGCTAAGTCAAAATTAATTATTTTATTTGATGTAAAAAATCATGATGAATAACTTTCATGAAGGATAAAAGTTTTTTTGAAGTTGATTTGATGGTCAATTTGTATGAATTTTGATGGGTTGGGTTTAGACCTAAATTAAGCCCTTAAGGGTCAAATTTGGGTCAAACTTATAGCTTTGGGCTAAGCTCAAATTGATTGTTGTGTTTGGTCAAAAATGACCTTATAAAGGATGTTCAACAAACTTTAGCTAAGCTCAAATTGATTATTGTGTTTGGTCAAAAATGACCTTATAAAAGATTTTCAACAAAAATTAAGCTCAAATTTATTGTTATGTTTGGTCCAAAATGACCTTATAAAGGATTTTCAACAAAAATAAACTTAAATTAAACCCTTAAGGGTCAAATTTGGGTCTAACTTGAGCTAGCTTTGGGCTAAGCTGCCTAAATTAAGCCTTTAAGGGTTAAATTTGGGTCTAACTTGAGCTAGCTTTGGGCTAAGCTCACTCAGATTAAACCCTTAAGGGTCAAATTTGGGTCTAACTTGAGCTAGCTTTGGGCTAAGCTCAAATATGCCCTTAAGGGTCAAATTTGGGTCTAACTTGAGCTAGCTTTGGGCTAAGCTCAAATTCATTGTTTTATGGGTTAAATTTGGGTCTAACTTGAGCTAGCTTTGGGCTAAGCTCAAATTGATTGTTGTTTATTTGATAAAAAATGACCTTATAAGAGATTTTCAACAAAAATTGGATGCCAATTTGAGGTCTAAGGCATTCGAAAATGACCTTATAAAGGATTTTCAACAAAAAGGTCTAAGCTCAAATTGATTGTTTTCTTGGTCAAAAATGACCTTATAAAGGATTTTCAACAAAAATTGGATGACAATTTGAGGTCTAAGGCATTGTGTCAAAAATGACCTTATAAAGGATTTTCAACAAAAATTGGATGCCAATTTGAGGTCTAAGGCATAAAAAATGACCTTATAAAGGATTTTTAACAAAAATTGGATGCCAATTTGAGGTCTAAGGCAATAAAAAATGACCTTATAAAGGATTTTCAACAAAATTTGGATGCCAATTTGAGGTCTAAGGCATTCAAAATGACCTTATAAATAATTTTCAACAAAAATTGGATGCCAATTTGAGGTCTAAGGCATTCCGTGTCAAACTTGAGCTAGCTTTGGACTAAGCTCAAATTGATTGTTGTGTTTGGTCACAAATGACTTTTTTCAACAAAAATTGGATGCCAATTTGAGGTCTAAGGCATTCAATTGTTGAGATTTGGGGTAAAACAAAAAATGGATGCCAATTTGAGATCTAAGACATTCAATTGTTGAGATTTGGGGTGTTAGCCAATATTGAGGCTAATTTGGGGATTTTGTCAAAGATGGTCAAATTAACCAAATTGGACCATGGTGTAGTTGGTGATGCCAATTTGAGGTTTAGGGCATTCAATTGTTGAGATTTGGGGTGTTAGCCAATATTGGGCTTGGGAATTTTGGATTTAGGTCAAAATCAAATGGATTTGAGGCTTCACCAAGGCCAATTGATGGTTGATTTTGAAAGGATTTTGTCAAAGATGGTCATATTGACCAAATTGAACCAAGGTGTAGTTGGACAAAATGAATTTTAGATTTAAACCAAATTAGATGATCAAAAGGTTTTACCAATGCAAATTTATGGTCAAATTTTTGTCAATGATGGTCAAATTGGCCAAATTGGACCATGGTGTAGTTGGACAAAATGAAATTGGGAATATTTTNAGTATATAAGTATTTTGTTTTAGGGTGCATTTCAATAACAATTTCTTAAAATGGCATTGACATCAAATTCTGAAAACATTCAAAAATTAGCCAAATATACATACAACTAGATGTTAGACTATCTGATATCTAAAATAAATGAGCAAAAAAGAATATTATAATCTTTTTAGAGCAATCCATAGATAATTGCATTACTCGAGTAAAATTATTTTGAATAAAATGAATTGCATTTGATGCATAATAATCTTAACAACATAGCATTAAGCGAAATAACCCTTCAACATGCTTATCAACCTAATATACACGAACTTAATTAGCAAACAACAAGTGTTGCAATCTCACAGTAAATAAAGTTCACAATTCATCAAAAATGAAAAGAGTGCTTTGTTCCACTACTGATTGAATGATCCAATAGAGCCATAAGAGTTACCTTTCCAAGATAATGGAGGAAGCGCTCCGCTAAAAGCGATACAACTACGATAATGGTGCAAACGAGGGCCACAACCCAAGTCGCCGTGTACTCAAGCGTCTCTGAATCCTCACTGGAAGCCATTTCTTTCCAACCTTGGAGGTCTCCAACTCAGAGCCCATTAAAAGCAAAGCAGAAAGCTACGATGTCAGGATCTACTCCGACTCAAGAAACGAATATGTAATTGCGATTTGCCACTGGAAGAACATTGGCGCGGCGAGAAAGAAATGGATATTGGAGGAGAAAACAGACGGCATTCCATGGGCTTCAGTCCCTTTCCTGGTATGGTGGAAAGTTGATTTTCCTTTCTTATCCATTGTCAGGGAGGAAGCCGATGCTTAGGCTGTGGTAGAAGGGTTTCCCGCAGAAGTTGAATGGGTGTGGAGGTTGGTTTGGGTATTGGCCTTGCTCCGTAGTGACCTATCTTCAATAGATTTGAAGAGAACATTTTATTTTGCGCTTTTTACATAGATAGCATTCCGAATATTACCAATTTTCAAAAAAAAATAATTTTAATAATTTATATTAAATACAGAAGACTAGTTTAAAAAATTTTGGAAGGGAGAAGTTATCTAATGTTGGCCCACTTGCTCCTTTCTTAGAGTGGCTGTTTAGCTGTGATGTAGAACCTAAACGTAGAAAAAGGTGTTTTGAAAGAATGGTGTTGCGGCTTTTTAGGATAATCAGATGTAAACATGGACAGTGAGTTCAACCCCACGGCCCATATTTTATTCACAAAAAATATATTTTGTGTCCTCATATTTTGTTTGTGTGCCCCTTTTACTGTTATCATGTTTCTTTACCATACATTTGCCCTAGCTCCTTTCTCATCTTCACGCTAACTCCGACCGGCGGTTTTGGTGGCATCTCTCTTCTCTTTCCTTCCTCCCATCACTTCGGTCTCCGGTTTCAGTGGCACTTTCCCATATCCCCTTACGGTATTCTCTACCCTATACTGCTGACGTTAATATTCTCGGTTCTGATATTGAGGTTTGCCTTGCCTGGCTTGCTCTTTGCAATTTTTGTGTTTGTTCTATCTGTGTTTTATGGCATTTATTCCATTGCTCGTGTATGCCCTTTGCTCTATGGTCTATGTTGGAAGGATTCTCTGTTAACCCTTGTTTCCGTTCATTTTTTTCCTTTTTATTTTAAAAAAGTCGTCAATCAGTCGATCGTCGTATACTTCCCTCATTTGAATAAATCTCCCTCTCGAATCATATTAATGATTCAAAGAGGAGAGGAACTGAATAAGAAGGGACATAGGAAAAATAGACAAACAAGAGAAAAAGTAAAACGTGGAGAGTCTACATTCGATAAACATCGCAAGGATATGTTAAGAATGTCCGCCCAAACATGATCAAGCGGAGGCACCTTAAACCAATATCCACGAAAGAAGTATCTACGTAGACAACCCATAATCAGAGAGTCAGATGTATGTACATGTTATGGGGTCAAGAGCATTGTAGAGGAACGTGTTCCTACTGGTTAATTACATATTGGGGGATATCCAAGAATACTCTCAATAAAAGGAGTTTCGCTTCATATTATCATAAACTTGGGGTATAGACAATCAAATGAAGGTTCTTGCATGTGGGAACAGTCTCAATGCTTCAAAGCCAACGCTGAGTCATCGACAAAGAGAGAGTCTCTCAAATCCGGAATGGGTAGCAGCTCATCGGCACACGGGGCCCACAGAATAACCTAAATCATCTTGACGGGGATATCCCAACATGTCAAAGCACGTCCAGGTCATAAGGGCAGAGGACAAATCGTCGTATCCCAAATGGGCTGTAGCTCATCAGTATCAGGTCGTCAAGGTGATATCAACGAAGTTAAGGAACGATAGGGCTCAAAGGGGCTCAACAAAAAGGAAGGTAGAGTGATCTTAAAAGGTAAAGGTAACTGGGTAGGAGTACCACGAACCCCTCATCCACATCTACTAGGACCCTAAGTCAACGTGGTCGTGAAGGTAGTCAACCTAGCACGTCTTGAGATCCTCGGTCAGCAATCCGTAAATTGCCTCATCCACGAGAACCTTGGTAGCCCTAAGTTCAAAGTAAAGAAAATCTATCTTGTAACTATAAGTTGAAGCTCTAAGAGGTGCAACTTATACCTACTGAAATGGTCAGGATGCCTCAAGAAAGAAAAGAAGGGAAGATTTAGCTACAAAGCTGGAAACACTCCAAACAAAAGGGCTTACACCCCGTTTGGATCGAGGAGCCTTCTGACACCTTAGGCGCACTAGACAACCACATATATGAAAGTATGTTGGGTCAGTCGGGTTTAAGAAGTACGGTGACTCATCCTCGGGACATGCAAATATGAATGCAGTTATCTAGAGCGGTCATAAGTATTGTGGAGGCCTTATTAATATATGCGGGAAAGTAAATGTTGTAATTTTTAAATCCTGAATATTTTAATCCTAAATTTTAATTACCTTGAATATTTTATTTAAGATTTTTGTAAAAAAATAGGAATTTAAGTCCTAAAGAGCTTAGATTATATCGTGAAATCCCAGATAAATCACAAAAAGAAACAAGGAAAACACATGCAAGTGCAAACATGCAATATGATGCAAAAAGCAAAACAAGTCAAATTAAAATAATAAACAAGTTGGTGTCGCTAGGTCGGCAGCATATCCTAGAAAATAAAAAGGTGGTCGGACTCCGCATATACATGTCTGGTTATAATTTTATACATCTATATAAAATTGAGAATTAAGCTAAGGGGCGCGAGCATCTGCTCCTGGTCCCCTCCATGTGGTTCCCGCTCCTAATGCATCAGAAATCGTGCCCGTATCTTATTTCTGCTATAGGACTCTCCTAGACTCTAAAAAGTACATAGGAAAAAGAAAAGACTCAATCCTACATCAAAATAAGTGTCAGCGGGAAAGCTCACATGCAAATAACGTATCATGAGTCATGTCTTAAAGGTGGGGGAGCTAATAGCACCTACAAGCAAAAAGAACAGAAATCATTACTTGTTCCCCCAATAGTGATACTTGTGTGTGTGCATATAAATAAGCATGACTCTCTGTAGAATGATGCTCTAATACACTACCACACACATGCAACATGCAGTCACACCACAAGCTAATGCAAAAGAAAGATGTCTGACTAGGGCAACCAAACCAGCAGAGAACAATAACTAGACATCAAAAAAACTACCTATCACCTAAATCCTAGCCTAGCACAACATCTAACAAAAAATGCGTCAATCTAGTATCTAATTGCGGGGTTAGCCTAGGTACAATATGACTTTGACGGGGTCGTCATACCGGCCCCATCCTAAAGATCTGAAGGATCTAAAGGGCGTCACAAAGAGGGGTGACACGAGTTAGATACCTTAGATCTTTAGCACAGTTATACTCGTGTCAATCCTGATGACTTAACTCGCATTGCTCATCAGGATCAACCCAGCAAGAAATGCTCGTTAAGGTATCACGACCAACTCGGGGTCACTCTCCTAACGAACCTGGCTCACTATCGATGCAAACATACAAATACAAATGCAAGCAAATCAAAACATATAAGTACTGATAAATAGTATGTCGTGAAGGCAGTGACTCGTAGGAATGGGCATGTCGTAGCGGCTGGGGCTCGAAAAGAGGGTATGTCGGTAAGGCAATGACCCGAAAGTGGGAACATTGTGGTGGCAACGGCCCAAAAAGAAGGCATGTCAGTAAGGCAATGACCCGAAGGTGGGCATGTTGTGACGGCAGGAGCCCAAAAAGAGGGTATACCAGTAAGGTAGTGACCCGGCGGTAGGCATGTCGTGGCTGCAGGAGCCCGAAAAGAGGGTATACTGGTAAGACTGACTAGGAGGTAAGCATGTCGTAGCGGTAGGAGCCCGAAAAAAGGGTATACCGGTAAGATAGTGACCCGAAATAATGCCACTAAAGTATATGATATCAATCATGCATACAAACATGTCCATGCACATACACAACATGCAAATGAGCAAGTGGTTGGTTCATTGAGATGGAGCATCCGGTCAAACCAAAGTATTGTGCCAATCGGCCGGAGTAGCTGGCTCAAACACAAGTGATATGACTGATTAGGGATAGCTAACCGAGGCACAAGTGGTACAGGTGCATGTGCAAGTGCAAGATACAAGGTGCAATTGCAAGTGCAAGATATAAGGTGCAATTGCAAGTGCAACGTGTAAATGCAAGGTGCAAGTGCAAACGCAAGATGCAGAGTGTAAGTGCAAGTGCGATATATGACATATAATATATAACATGCAAGACATACACATTCAAATAATGAGGTACATATGACCACAGATGATAGCGAGTCACGCTCGTACTAACAACCTCACCTGGAAAATCTAAGGTTTAGACTCTTGGATATGCGGCACCGCCGCCTCTTGTTTTGGTGAGAAAATGTGGGGAGTTTCTCATCGGATCTCCGAGGGGGAAACTCTCCACGACATCACGAAGTGGGCTAGCTACAAAATTTTTCATATTTTGTGAACTCCTCAAGACTTTGCAAAGTGAGACTGCTACAAAACTTCTCTTGCTTTGCTAAGTTTGACCTCCCAACTTCTCCAAGTAAAGTTGGGGAACCCAAAGCAAGGGGAGTGAGGGACTCTGACCCATCATGACTTATGCTAAGGCTCACAACAAGGGGAGACACTCAGCTTTATGAGGGGTGTTTGGTTACATAGGAAGTCCTAACCTAAATGCTAGCTCTAAGAAAATCAACAATCCATCTCGCATGCACGTCGTCACGCCGACCCATGTCGGCGCACGCACCCCGTGTGGGTTATCAAACCAACACGCCTGGACACCACTAAACCTAGGGCTAGCTAGGAGTTTAGGGGATCTCACTACCGCGAAGGTTGCAGGCGCGTTCTCTTTGCTTGCTCCAGGTCGTCAACGTATGGTCCATGCACCGACGTGTCTCGCAAGGAGCCATGCAACAAGGAGAATAGGAAATAGGGAGAGCAAGAGACAAGGATAGGTGAGATATGCAAAGTACCCAAAATAAATAATTTTGGCAAAGAAAAATATGTGAGATATGCAAAGTACCTCTTGTCTATGCCAAGACAAGACGCAAGAAGCCTCGTGTCTTGCTGAAGCATTCCTTCGGGTCGGTGTTCTCACAAAAATAGGTGAGATATGCAAAGTACCCAAAACATACCTTCACGACAAGAGGCTGGACGGTTCTCTATACGACGTGACTGTGGCCACTCCAAGCCATGAAGGTTGAACACCGACCCGAAGGAATGCTTCAGCAAGGAAGATGACTGACAGTCTCCAGTCACCGGCAAGGGTAGTAGCTTGTCATTAGGAAGCACAACGAAGAGGCGTTGATAGTGAGGGAAAAGCGCCAGTGCAGGTTGGATGTGGCATAGGAGGAAGGGTTCTATGTTGGATATCGTGCACAAAAGGAAGGCCACACCAGGAGGAAGGTCTCCAGTAGGGCTTTGCCAACGTGAAGAGAGGCCCGACAAAGCAAGGTGTGGCGAGGAGGGAGACTGAGGTGACGATTCTCAGCCTTTAGGGCATCGTCTCGGGCGAGCTTACCAGATTGAGGAGGGGAGATGCCGATGTCCAGGCATTTGTCGGTGAGGCTCGCCAGCCAGTCCCGACAGGTTGTTTCGCGATCAATTCAGCGCTGGAGGATGGATGTGATCAGGGAGGAGTTTTAGTGAGTGATTCGAGAGAGAGAGAGNCAGGGAGGAGTTTTAGTGAGTGATTCGAGAGAGAGAGAGAGAGGAAGGCAACGTGGGTTTTGTTTTATAATAGATTTAATATTTATAATAATAAAAATAATAATATTATTATTATTATAATTATCCTTCGCGTATTTTTAGCCTGTATATGTTCTCGCAGCGAAGTGGATGTCCATCTCGGTTAAAATTGACGATCCAAATGCACTGGAGCGGTCTGTTTTGTTGTCCGTTGTCATTTGAACCATTTTTTAACAATTAAGTCAAGAAATAATAATTAGGGTATTTAAAACTCGCCCGTGAAGTCGTGGTGAAATGGGCGTCTTTCCAGAGTAAATTCGACGTATCAAACGTGTTACCGCGGTCTGTTTCATCGTCCGGGGTCATGTAAACAACTTTGTTGATGATCAAGTAAATGTAAGTCAATTTCGTGCGTGACACGATGAATAATATATGTCAACCCGATCTGAGCCGTCTGACATGCAAAGTGTCGGTCGACCTTCATCTAAACGAAAGCCAAAGCCTAGTGGAATGACCTTGGCTACGTGCCCCTCCACACACACTGAAAGGTCATGGGTGGGTGATTAATTACCGGATGTTAAAGACAAATCGTAAACTATCCCTAGTCATGCAGGCAGATACCTCACACTCGTGACATCCAAAAATTGATGCTAACAACCCTTTTGCGATTTCCAACATTTATCATTATATGTGTGGCTTGTGTTATATGCTCTATGTTCAAAGGGTACAAAATGAGGCCCTATGTGATTTATGGTATCACCCTTATCTTTTGTTTTTTGGTCCATGTGATATGTGATTCAGCTTTTGCAATTTATTGGCCTCCAAAAAGATGTTTTTTTTTTTGCCCGATGTGGTTCGCTCAGTTTGGGTTCTTTGCTCTATGTTGTTTCTGGATCAATTTGATCATACTTGCAATGTTATACTGCTTTACTTGTAGGTTTGGTCCTTTTTGATGTTTTTCCTTTTTTATCGGATTTAGCAATGATATGTTGGTGGTGATGTTTGTACTGGTGGTGTGGGTGATGGTTTTTTTTGTGTCATGGTGATGTTGTTGTTGACCGTGATGTTGTGTCATGGTGGTGATATTGCGTCATGGTGGTGGTGTTGTTGGCATTGATTTTGGTGGTGTGTTTAGATGTAGGGGTGGCTTTTTTATGTCATGGCGGTGGTGGTGTTGGTGGTGGTGTTGATTGTGTGTGTGGATGTTAGTGGTAGTTTTTTGGTGACATGGTGGCGGTGATGTTGGTGGTAGTGTTTGTAGTGGCGTTGTTAGTGATAGTTTATTTGTGTCATGAGGGTGGTGTGTGTGGATGTTGGTGATGGTCTTTTGTTGACATGGTGATGATGGTTTTTGTGGTTATCGATTGTGATTTTTTTGTGACATGGGTGGTGGTCTTAGCAGTTAGTTGGTGGTATGTTTGGATATTGGTGATTGTTTTTTAATAGCTTAGTGGTGGTTATATTGGTGGTGTTGGTGGTTTATTGTGATGTTTCTTTTCAGTTACATTTTCAAGTTGTGGTATTTTAAATGGCACTTTGTGTTTCCTTTGCTACTCATTTATGTTGTTTGGTTCTTTTCATGCTAGTATCGTTATGGTCAAGAAAAAAGAAATTGGTTCATCTTTTATGTGAAACTAATATTTTGTGATCTCTATCTTAAAGAGGTGGAATTAAGAAATAGTCCAACCATCTATTTTAACAAGGAGGGTTGGTCAAATATAGTAAAAAAATTCAGGGAGAGCAAGGAAGGGAATATGATAGAATGCAATTAAAAAACAAGTGGGATAGTTAAAGAATGACTGGAAAATATGAAAAAGGGTAGACGGTAGGATTGGCAGGCATGGTGAACTATCGATACTTCAGAAGAATGGTGGGATGAGAGATTAGAGATTAGAATTTATGAAAAATGAAGTACCTTACAAATTATTTATTTTTGCAATTACGTCATAAGAAAAATCCAGTAAGTTATAGGTCATTCCAAATGCTAAAAAAATTAAGTTCGGTGACATTGAAAATAAGCTTGAAGAAAAGTTGGATTGTATGTTTGGTGGGCTCATACATGGGCCCTTAGTGTGAGAGGGTTCACTAAGCTAGATGAGCATGTGGATGTCGAGCTAACCGTTGGCTCCAATGAAGATCTCAGCCCTGACCTCAATGAAGTTGAATCAACTAGTCAATCTGAGTATCGTATGGTTTAGAAAAAGAAAAAAGAAGGTGTTTTCATTATAAGTCAAATTTCAAACTTAATTGTTTTATGCACCAACAAGTAATGCAAATTTTGGAAGCAACTCCAAAATTTTACGAGGACATGTCATTGAACATGTTCTTTATGAAGTTGCTAAAAGACCGACCCAAAGAGAGTTTTTTATGACGATGACCCCTGATTGTAAGGTCAATTATTTACATTATTTTCATGATATCCGGGATGCATGAATTTCATTTTATTTGTTGGACATTTTATAAATGTTTTTTTTTCATGGGGACATCATTTATGTTACGTTCATTATGGTTTGGTTTTCTTTCTTGGACACTATCTTTTTCATTCTTTATAAAGATGTATTTACAAGCAGTGCAACTTATTGATTGCTTTACAAAGTTTCTTTAATTTTTTTTTATTTAAACCATTTTTTGGTTATAGGTAATTCAGTGATATTTATATGTGTTTGTTGCATAAACAATGAATAACATGGATAGAGAAAGACACAGAAGAAGAGTTGTTGCTGTGTTATGTTTAATGTATGAGTACTACAACTCATATATTGCTCACTCTTCTTGCATGACATCCACATACATAAGCAATAAGTGGGTTGGGAGTCACTTGTAGGGCTCCCAATAAGATTTAGCAATATGTTTCATATGACATAGCCTGTATTCACGATCTTTTGGAAGAACTGCAAGAAAATCATGGACTTCATTTCTCCTCCATGATGGTTTTATGAGAGGTGTTAGTGATAACCCATTACATTTTATCACAGAATGAGTTTATGAGAGGAGCCATGAAGCAATTATAGCACTCATCTAGAACAATGAAAAGATAATTTTTAACCGGGTTGAATGCTCTCGCCAGTTTATCATCAGAAATTATCAAACCTGAGGACCCAACATTTTAAAGGACCCCATAGAGATTTCACATATTTAAATTTGCAACTAGTCGAAAATAAAACTTCCCGCACCCACCATCAGGTTTGCTTGAATATGAATAATTAAAAAGGTACTTTTACTGCGATACTGGGGTGGACAACTCTTAGATTGACATGAAAGATTTATTAAGTATAAAATATTATCCTAGGCATCACGATAAGAAATTGCATTGAAAATTATTGAACATTTGACAAATTATTCTCACTATAACTAAATACTTGAATACATTTGAATATTTATTTGAGCCAATTATACCAACAATGATTGTCAACTCGCTAAAAAATAAAATTCATTAGAATTATAGTGGATATTAGGAATGAAGTTGAGATATTTGATCAAAAAAACATAGAAGAAGTGTTCCATTATGCATTATTTGTAGAAAACCAAAAGAAAGATACTTCTGTTTTGAGTTAGAATAGACAAAATCTCTCCACTTTATCTCATAAGCAAATCTTTAAACCTACACCTACTAGCCCAACTCATTTTCCCAAAATTCTACTAATGAAAGGTTTAAAAATAATAAAGATTAAATTAATTTCAAATGTCACGAAATCATATGCAAATTTAATGTAAAGCCTAAATATTTTTTCTAGAAGAGGCTAAGAATCCTACAAAAGAAAGCTTGGAAGAAATTTAAGATGACACGCCTCTTTCTTATGATGATCCAGGGTTTCTTAATAAACTTCCATTAAATTTAATAAGATATTTAACCATAAAAAAATAAAATAGATGATTGAAGAAGAAAATATATTTTTAGTATACATTTTATTAGTAATAAGAGATGTTGTAGGTTAGTTATAGAGGAGAAAGTACAATAAATGTCATTTAAAACAACACTATTACTGTAGCGAATATCAAGGATGAATTGCACCCCTAATATTTTTATGTTAGGTAAGTAACCATAAATCTCTATCCATTACAAGTAAGCATCTCATTCCAATAAGAATTAGTAGTTATGAAGACTAACTTTGCTGGGGTATCTTTCCCATTTGCTCGCATCATATTATATAGACCTTTTTTGGATGACTTAAATATGATTTACTATGATAAAAAAGGTATTTACATTTTTTAACATAATAATAAGATCATTAAACTCATAATGTCAAACCTATGGAGAAGATGCAAACCATACCGCTTCATAAAATCAGCTTTTGCTTATAATCCAAACCCAATTTAAGGAAAGGTATTAAGCTTCAACTAATAATTATAAGAAATCCCATTAGGATGGATAAATATGTCATTTATAATACCAATTTCAATGCATGTTGCTTGTCCATTTCAAGAACCCTAAAATGAAAACATCAATCAATTTATAACCATAAATATGAACTTTTATGATATGTCCTCCCAACACTTATGATAACTAAAAGAGATAGCATTTAATTTTTAATTCTAATGAGATACACATACCTATTGTGGTCTCATCACCCCTTTTTAAGTTTAATAATGTTTTACTGGATGAACTTTCAAATAAATTATGCCCTTATAGATCCATTCAGGATGCTATAGATTTAACTCTAGGTTCATAACTTCCTAAACTTCATCATTATAAGATGAATCATAGAAAGCAGGTTGAGCAAAAAGATAAGTTAAGGATTTACTTAAGAGAAGATTTGTCCAAGAAATTTGTAGCATCTATATAGTTCCTACATTATTAACCCCTAAGAACGGTGCACGTGGTAGATCTGTGTTGATAGTCGATCCATTAATAAAAGTACTATTTAATATGTTTTTTTAGTCCTTCACTAGATGACATATTGGCCTTAATCTTAGGGACAAATCTCTTCTCTAAGATTAATTTAACAAGTGATTATCACTAAATTAAATTTTGAATAGGAGATGAGTGAAAAATTGCATGTAAGACCCCTGATGAACTCTACGAATGGTCGGTGAAGCTCTCCATGCTTTTAAACACACCAAGTATTTTCATGAGCTCCATGAATAATATAATCAGATCCTTTATAGAAATTTTGTTTTCGTATCTTAGGTGATATCTTAATTTTAGCCCAAATGAGAATGAGCATCTAGAGCACATAAGGCAAGTCTTTGAAGCCCTTATGAAAGAATAACTATATATTAACTTATTTGGTGCGGTGGCATTTTGAATAAGCTGCCCACAACCCATAATTCGATCCAACAATAAAAAGGATTAATGATTACTAATTATTAATTAATTAAATTAGTTATAATTAAGTCATAACAAACCCACGATCGTATGTCCCTTACCTCGTCTCCTGCCCGCAAACCTCGCCTACCTTCCTATTTGTTTCCCCTTAACCGGTTTCGCTCGAAACCATCATCGTCTACCTTCGACTTCATCTTCCTCTCGCCTCCGAAACGCTCGCGGTACAGTCGTGGCTGGAGCTACCTGGGAACAACTACGGGATCGCGGCGTACAAAGATCTGTGAAACTCCTGCCCCTTTCCACTCCGCTCCTTGCCGAATAACCCTCGTCGTTCTCTTCCTTCCTCCCTCCCCCCTTCGCGTGCTTCAGCCCCGCTAAATCTTGTTAATCCGCCTACCAACGGGATTTACTAAATCCGGAATTTAAGGCTAAACGGAGGAGAAACGGGATCTGAATTCAGAGTATTATCAGTATATTTTNAAGAAACGGGATCTGAATTCAGAGTATTATCGGTATATATTTTGTCTTTCCTTATGTTTGAGTTTTGTCTAACAAATTATTTGTTCATGGATTCATTTATCTTTTTGTTTCCCTCAATAAAAATTGGAGATCTTGGTTTAATGTTAATTTAATTTTTTGACAGATATTGAAGAGGAATTATGGCGGTTCATGGTTGCATTAACCAAGTTTTTTCCGACAATGGAGAAGATGACGATGGACCTACAATTTTTAGGAGGGCTAATCCATCATCCAATCAAAATCAGTTAAATTCCTCTTCTAGGAAGTTATTATCTCAAAGTAGTGATGGGTCTATTGCAGAGCGCACATCCAGCATTTCGCATGCTTCCAAGGATAAGAGTTTAGGGATGAAGAAGCATAGCCCTGTGCCTTCTTCCAAAATTTCAGCTGAAAAGTCCAAGTCTGTAAGCTCAAATGCTTCTGCTTTTGTTCATGGCAATGCCAAAGGCTCAGCGGGTCAGAATTTGGTTTCTAGAAACCAGATGAAGGCGTCCCATTCTGGCAAGTCTTTTTTGGCTGAGAATTCTGATGACTCCGACGATGAAAAGCCTTTAAGCTTTAGACTTAGTTCATCTTCAAAGGGAAATAAATCTACGGCTGTTCTAAAGGCACCGAAGCAGTCAATGGCCAGTGGGTTAACAAATAAATCTTCTGTCCAAACCACATCAGATAGAATAAATGGGAAAGCAAGAAGTCCTGATGGTTCTGATGATGATGATAATGTTCCCTTAAGTGCTAAATTTAATTCTGCTTCTTTAGCACCTCAGAGAAGCAATTCTTTGCTGGCTGCAAAAGTAAGCATCAAGGAATCTGCTACTGATTCAGAAGATGAAAAACCGTTGCTTTCCAGACTTCAAGCAAAGATCGATGGTGCTGCATCTATTAAATTAAACTCCAATGAGAAAACTTTTTCTTCAAAAATTATGGCAAATGGGCATATTAAGAAAGAATCAATTGATGGCTTGAAACACTCAAAAGGATCAAGGAAAAGGCCTATTGATGACACTAATAACTCGAATGAGTCCTCTGTTAAGAGAGCAAAACTTCTAGATAGCTCAGCTTCCATTAAATTTAAACAGGAAGTACTAGTTAAGAAAGAGCAGAAGATTGATGACGACCATATACCAATTTCCCAGAGATTTAAAAAGTCAGTTTCTTCTGGAAGTCAAGTATCTGTGAAGAAAGAAATTAAAAAAATGACGTCTTTTAAGAAGGATGGTAAGAAGATGAAAATGATGAAGGACTCAAAATATTCCAAGTCATCTAAAGTACCTCCTGGCTCTGGTGGAGGGCTGAAGTGGACTACCTTGGAGCATAATGGTGTTATTTTTCCTCCGCCATACAATCCTCATGGCATTAAAATGCTCTACAATGGTCAGCCTGTTGATTTAACTCCTGAGCAAGAGGAGGTGATGTTATATAAAGATTTGCAACATCTTAATTTATGATGCACCATTCATGATAGTTGTGGTTACTTGCTTTAAGGTTTTCAAAATATTTTTTAATTCATTTTTTTCTCATTTCTCTATTTATTTTTCAGGTTGCAACAATGTTTGCCGTCATGAAGGACACAGATTATGCCGCAAAGCCTAAATTCATTGAGAACTTCATGAATGATTGGAGGCAAATACTTGGCAAAAATCATGTCATTAAAAAGTTTGAGCTTTGCGATTTCACTCCTATCTATGAGTGGCATCTAGGGGAAAAGGAAAAGAAAAAACAGATGAGTTCAGAGGTAAGTTCTGTAGCTTAATGCCTGAGAATCTTTGTTGTTTTTGTGCGAGCTATGTTTATTTATTTATTTGTGTGTGTGAGGTTGGGGGGGGGAGGTGGAGGCGGTGTGGAAACATAGGCATAGATATGTTTATCCTAAGAATCTGCCATTGTATTCAGGTGCAAAGTTGAGAATTAACAAGCTTATGTGTGAGGTTGTTTATCTCATTTTAAGCATACGAGTATAGATAAATTTATAATGTCATTTATCTTTTGGTGATGGAACTGAAGGCAGAATGCTGAACATGAATTGGCTATTCATTCGAGAGACCTATTGCTGCAGCTTTTGGAATAGAATATGAATTTATTATTATTTTATTTCACAGTAACCAACATTTATTTGGTATCCAATTGACAATCTATTTGAGACCCACTGTTGCATATCAAAATTTATTTTTGGCTCAGAGGGGTTTTACGCATATGTTCACACAATTGTTTGACTAAAGCAGGTTTTATATGGCTGCTGAATGTTAGTTTGATGGCAAATAGGATTTATTGTTTCATCAAATGAAAATAATAAAGCACATCAACTAATAAAAGATCATTAACAATCCTACGTGTTACTGAAGATTCTTTCTAGAAGTAGTTACTTGAATTTTTCTGTTTGCTTAGCTGAATAAAATGATTACTGAGCTGAAGATGTATTGAATGCTTATTTTATATGAGCTTTAGTTTTCCGAATGCAGTTCTTGCTATTTTGTTATTTAAATTTGTTGCCCAGACAGTTATTCTTTTTCTTTTGTTTTTGTCAAGCGAGGTATGAATTTCTCTTGGGATGACATGTAGATAATTTTCTCTTATAGGAAAAGAAGCAGCTAAAAGAAGAAAAGATGAAGCAAGAAGAGAAATATATGTGGGCTGTTGTTGATGGAGTAAAAGAGAAGGTACAGCTTATGTCTCTCTTTTGAAATATTGTTTGTATCCTTCTTGCTGCCTAAATAAATGTTTGTGGGTCAGTTTAAGCAAGAAATAAAACTATGATTCCCAGCTTTTGGGAATAGGAGTTTATTTGAACAAGATCTGTTATTGGTCCTTCAATTTTTGCTTAACTTTTTTTAGGCCATGTGTGCTTTGTAAAGATGTTTTAAGTGTTCAATTAATCATATTATTTCTTTTTCTGTTGCTAACGGATAAGTCTTTTGTCAACAAATGATCTGCATACAAAATATTTATCATCATCATATAGTCTTTGTGCTTTGTGAATGCTTATTTATATTCAATCATCATTTATAGGTGTATTTTACCCAGTTCTGTCACTCTCTTCCTCCAGGTTGGAAATTTTAGGGTGGAACCACCAGGATTATTCCGCGGTCGTGGAGAACACCCAAAGGTTTGAACCCTTTGTTGCATTTGTTTTGCCCGAATTAAACCGACTGTGACCAATAAATAAGTTAGTCTTTCACTTCAGCTTATGATTTCTTTTGTTTGTTTTATTGTTTCCACTGTGGCAGATGGNTCAAATTTGGGTCCCAAGGGCAGTCAGACAAATTGGAGGTGCCTAGGGGTAAAAGACTCAAGTTAGACATTTCAAGTAGAATTGGATAAATATTCATTCTAAATGAGTCATAAACAAACGTATTGTGAAGATATGGTGTACCCTAGTTCCAAGTCAACACCCAGAGTCAATCCTAAGGCCAAATAGCCCAATAGGAACTCTTCTTGAACTTCCCCCATAATGATCTTACATACTAAATGCTAGAGGTTAAGGTTAATATGTGGAATTTCAAATTGAGTAAAGAGAAGAGTTTTGAATTTCTAATGGAGAGGGTACATTTTCTAGTTTTCCAAGACTAGTTAATAGGAAAGTCCTATGGCTAGACCTAGGCTACTAAAGAAATTTCTAGACCTCAACCAAAAGTGAGGACAAAAATAACAATTACTAAAAAAATACCCAACAATTACATTTATTACTAATTAACATTTTGAAGTTTCACTAATTTATTACATAATAAATTTTTCTTATGGAGTTACAAAATTTCACTGTTACAGTCTTTTTTAAACAGTTTTACCAAACAATGACAGAATAATCATTTTTCCAGAAACAGTTGCACTGCAGCTGTTTTCACATAGCTGCACTAAACAGATAGTCAGCTTCCTTGCAATAGTTTCCTGGGAAGCGTAGCTGCAACTAAAAAGCTGGGAAGTTACGCAGCTGCGCTGCACCAAACAGAGCCTAATACTCCTATAAAATAGCTATAAATCTACAAATAATAATGATCACCACCCCTAAAAAAGAAGGGTATGTTTATTCTTTAATAAAAAAAAAAAGTTAATTACCTGGAGGCGGTGAACGAGATACTTCTACAAGTTTGACAATTTGACTATTAATCATACACCAATTAGAAAAAATGAAATATAAAGTATTATGCAAATAAATTTATTTACTCATTAAAATAGGTGATACTTAATCGACGGTTATTAATACTATTATTTTTGATATTTAATTCAATTTTGTTATAATATTTTTTAAAAGAAAGAAATTATGAATGTAGACCTACTAACATACTTAAAATAATAAATTCCTATATTTTAGTTTGATCATGTTGAAATTTTTTTTAATTTTGAAATAAGTTTTATAACCTAATAAACAACACAAAAGCCTCTCATAATCTCACCATTCTAAAATCACATTTCTTCTTTGTTTCCCCAAAATCAATATTTATTAAATCCCACAAGGAGACGAATTTATGGGATTCGGGACCCAAAGCAAGTGAGAGGGAGGAAGGTAAGAGTTACCTTTTTCAAGTAGGAGCGAACAAAAGGAAGTTTTGATGGTCACCATAAGCTACGAACCCGTCGTTGCCTTTATTTTGAGCTCCAAGTGCGATTGTATCGCACGGGCTTCGACCACGGGAGACTAAAAGAGGAGAAGGGAGATCAGGAGGAGGCCCTAGGCATTGCTCTTAGAGTGCTAAGGCAAAGGTTCGGTCGCACAAATCAAGAAGGCGATAGGAGAAAGCTGAAGAAGAAAATGAAAGATTTGCTAATTTCAAATAAGGAAGTTGGTAACACAACGAGCAAAGAAGAAAATGAGAAAACTTCGAAGAGAGAAAGGAAGTGTTCAGTGCTTACATAAATGACATAATGCAGAAAAGAAGAATAAAGGGAACAACAGGGGATCACGCGTTTCAAGACCATGCTTTAGTCCCACAAAGGGAAAGAGAGGAAGTTCAGTTGTGAGAAAAGCTTTAAAGCCGAATTATGGATTTTAAAATAAAATGTTATGGACGGTGCCTTGCACCTCTATTTCAAACAATTCGAGTCAAAATTGAAAAAGAACGAATCCAACATGAACATATATTTTACGAATAACTTTAAATATGAGTCTATTTGAAACAAAAATAATTTCAAAGGAGTCGAACACGAACAAGAGGTTAGCTCGCTTCTTTACACTATTAATGATACGTACGTAAAAACAACTTAATTAAATTTCATATGTAATTTAATTTATATTAATTAATTATAAATAATTAAACATAAGTTTATATGATTATAATTAATTAGAGATATGTTTATATGATTATAATTAATTAGAGATATAGAGTCTGTTTTGGTTAGTTGCAGCTTATTGAATAATCTATTGATAAGCTGATTAAAAATAATCTGCGGATAAACTAGGTGTGATGGCTACTACAAATTTTTATTTTTTTTGGAAAAGACTGATCATAACTAGTAAGCTTTCAGCGCACCTAGAGAGGTGCGGTGTGAAAACACTGGTTTCAATGTTTGAAAACACATAAGCTGCCAAAACCAAACAGACCAGATGCGTTTTCAAAACGCCACCGCACCAAATAAGCTGCCAACAACCCATAATTCGATCCAATAATAAAAAGGATTAATGATTGCTAATTATTAATTAATTAAATTACTTAAAATTAAGTTATATCAAACCCACGATCGTATCTCTCTTACCTCGTCTCCTGCCCGCAAACCTCGCCTACCTTCCTATTTGTTTCCCCTTCACCGGTTTCGCTCGAAACCATCATCGCCTACCTTCGACTTCATCTTCCTCTCGCCTCCGAAACGCTCGCGGTACAGTCGCGGCTGGAGCTACCTGGGAACAACGACGGGATCGCGGCGTACAAAGATCTGTGAAACTCCTGCCCCTTTCCACTCCGCTCCTTGCCAACTAACCCTCGTCGTTCTCTTCCTTCCTCCCTCCCCCCTTCGCGTGCTTCAGCCCCGCTAAATCTTGTTAATCCGCCTACCAACGGGATTTACTAAATCCGGAATTTAAGGCTAAACGGAGGAGAAACGGGATCTGAATTCAGAGTATTATCAGTATATTTTTTGTCTTTCCTTATGTTTGAGTTTTGTCTAACAAATTATTTGTTCATGGATTCATTTATCTTTTTGTTTCCCTCAATAAAAATTGGAGATCTTGGTTCAATGTTAATTTAATTCTTTGGTCTACATTGCAAGCTTAAAATAGTCTGACAGATATTGAAGAGGAATTATGGCCGCTCATGGTTGCATTAACCAAGTTTTTTCGGACAATGGAGAAGATGACGATGGACCTACAATTTTTAGGAGGGCTAATCCATCATCCAATCAAAATCAGTTAAATTCCTCTTCTAGGAAGGTATTATCTCAAAGTTGTGATGGGTCTATTGCAGAACGCACATCCAGCATTTTGCATGCTTCCAAGGATAAGAGTTTAGGGATGAAGAAGGATAGCCCTGCACCTTCATCCAAAATTTCAGCTGAAAAGTCCAAGTCTGTAAGCTCAAATGCTTCTGCTTTTGTTCATGGCAATGCCAAAGGCTCAGCGGGTCAGAATTTGGTTTCTAGAGACCAGATGAAGGCGTCCCATTCTGGCAAGTCTTTTTTGGCTGAGAATTCTGATGACTCCGACGATGAAAAGCCTTTAAGCTTTAAACTTAGTTCATCTTCAAAGAGAAATAAATCCACGGCTGTTCTAAAGGCACCGAAGCAGTCAATGGCCAGTGGGTTAACAAATAAATCTTCTGTCCAAACCACATCAGATAGAATAAATGGGAAAGAAAGAAGTCCTGATGGTTCTGATGATGATGATAATGTTCCCTTAAGTGCTAAATTTAATTCTGCTTCTTTAGCACCTCAGAGAAGCAATTCCTTGCTGGCTGCAAAAGTAAGCATCAAGGAATCTGCTACTGATTCAGAAGATGAAAAACCGTTGCTTTCCAGACTTCAAGCAAAGATCGACGGTGCTGCATCTATTAAATTAAACTCCAATGAGAAAACTTTATCTTCAAAAATTATGGCAAATGGGTATATTAAGAAAGAATCAATTGATGGCTTTAAACACCCAAAAGGCTCAAGGAAAAGGCCTATTGATGACACTAATAACTCGAATGAGTCCTCTGTTAAGAGAGCAAAACTTCTAGATAGCTCAGCTTCCATTAAATTTAAACAGGAAGTACTAGTTAAGAAAGAGCAGAAGATTGATGACGACCATATACCAATTTCCCAGAGATTTAAAAAGACAGTTTCTTCTGGAAGTCAAGTATCTGTGAAGAAAGAAATTAAAAAAACGACGTCTTTTAAGAAGGATGGTAAGAAGATGAAAATGATGAAGGACTCAAAATATTCCAAGTCATCTAAAGTACCTCCTGGCTCTGGTGGAGGGCTGAAGTGGACTACCTTGGAGCATAATGGTGTTATTTTTCCTCCGCCATACAATCCTCATGGGATTAAAATGCTCTACAATGGTCAGCCAGTTGATTTGACTTCTGAGCAAGAGGAGGTGATGTTATAGAAAGATTTGCAATGTCTTAATTTATGATGCACCATTCATGATAGTTGTGGTTACTTGCATTAAGGTTTTCAAAATATTTTTTAATTCATTTTGTTCTTATTTCTCTATTTATTTTTCAGGTTGCAACAATGTTTGCCGTCATGAAGGACACAGATTATGCTGCAAAGCCTAAATTCATTGAGAACTTCATGAATGATTGGAGGCAAATACTTGGCAAAAATCATGTCATTAAAAAGTTTGAGCTTTGCGATTTCACTCCTATCTATGAGTGGCATCTAGGGGAAAAGGAAAAGAAAAAACAGATGAGTTCAGAGGTAAGTTCTGTAGCTTAATGCCTCAGAATCTTTGTTGTTTTTGGGTGAGCTATGTTTATTTATTTATTTGTGTGCTTGTTGGGGGCGGTGTGGAAACATAGGCATAGATATGTTTATCCTAAGAATCTGCCATTGTATTCAGGTGCAAAGTTGAGAATTAACAAGCTTATGTGTGAGGTTGTTTATCTCATTTTAAGCATACGAGTATAGATAAATTTATAATGCCATTTATCTTTTGGTGATGGAACTGAAAGCAGAATGCTGAACATAAATTGGCTATTCATTCGAGAGACCTATTGCTGCAGCTTTTGGAATAGAATATGAATTTATTATTTTTTTATTTCACAGTAACCAACATTTATTTGGTATCCAATTGACAATCTATTTGATACCCACTGTTGCATATCAAAATTTATTTTTGGCTCAGGGGGGTTTTACGCATATGTTCACACAATTGTTTGACTAAAGCAGGTTTATATGGCTGCTGAATGTTAGTTTGATGGCAAATAGGATTTATTGTTTCATCAAATGAAAATAATAAAGCACATCAACTAATAAAAGATCATTAACAATCCTACGTGTTACTGAAGATTCTTTCTAGAAGTAGTTACTTGAATTTTTCTGTTTGCTTAGCTGAATAAAATGATTACTGAGCTGAAGATGAATTGAATGCTTATTTTATTTGAGCTTTAGTTTTCCGAATGCAGTTCTTGCTATTTTGTTATTTAAATTTGTTGCCCAGATACAGCACAGTTATTCTTTTTCTTTTGTTTTTGTCAAGCGAGGTATGAATTTCTCTTGGGATGACATGTAGATAATTTTCTCTTATAGGAAAAGAAGCAGCTAAAAGAAGAAAAGATGAAGCAAGAAGAGAAATATATGTGGGCTGTTGTTGATGGAGTAAAAGAGAAGGTACAGCTTATTTCTCTCTTTTGAAATATTGTTTGTATCCTTCTTGCTGCCTAAATAAATTTTTGTGGGGCAGTTTAAGCAAGAAATAATACTATGATTCCCAGCTTTTGGGAATAGGAGTTTATTTGAACCAGATCTGTTATTGGTCCTTCAATTTTTGCTTAACTTTTTTTAGGCCATGTGGCTTTGTAAAGATGTTTTAAGTGTTCAATTAATCATTTTATTTCTTTTTCTGTTGCTAACGGATAAGTCTTTTGTCAACAAATGATCTGCATACAAAATATTTATCATCATCATATAGTCTTTGTGCTTTGTGAATGCTTATTTATATTCAATCATCATTTATAGGTGTATTTTACCCAGTTCTGTCACTCTCTTCCTCCAGGTTGGAAATTTTAGGGTGGAACCACCAGGATTATTCCGCGGTCGTGGAGAACACCCGAAGGTTTGAACCCTTTGTTGCATTTGTTTTGCCTGAATTAAACCGACTGTGACCAGTAAATAAGTTAGTCTTTCACTTCAGCTTATGATTTCTTTTGTTTGTTTTATTGTTTCCACTGTGGCAGATGGGAAAATTGAAAAGGCGCATTAGACCAAGAGACATTACAATTAACATTGGCAAAGGTTCCCCAATTCCAGAGTGTCCTATAGCTGGTGAAAGGTGGCAATCACAATCTTATAGAACTAAGACAATTATAAAATGATTTATTATCAATGCTTCCTTTTCTTCAGGTGGAAAGAGGTAAAGCATGATAATACTGTCACCTGGCTTGCTTATTGGAGTGATCCAATCAATTCAAAAGAGTGCAAATATGTTTTTCTGGCTGCTAGCAGCGCTTTGAAGGGTCAAAGTGACAAAGAGAAGTATGAAAAGGCAAGAATGTTGAAGGTAACATGCCTTAACATGAATGTATTATGAGAGTTAACTCTCAATGAACAGAGGCCGTTAGAGCTTTTGTCATTCTGGTTATCTTCATTTTTATTCCAGCAATATTATGGGAAAATCAATTTTTTTTTTTTTTGGGCAGAAATACATACAAAACATTCGTGCAAACTATACGAAAGATTTTAAAACAGTAAAGACGCTACAAAGAGACAGATTGCTGTAGCCACTTATCTTATTGATAAGCTAGCACTAAGGGCGGGCAATGAGAAGGTATAACTGCAATCACTGTGCTGTCCTCGTCAAGCTTTGCTTTACTTTTTTTGTTTTAAGCTTGCGTTACTTTGTCGGCTTTGTGACGTTATTGTTCATATCTTGTACTTCCAACTTTCGCTATCATTATATTTCAAAGTTTCTTATTATGTAATTGTGCCCTGCATGGTGCTTTTATGAGGTTTGTTGATATTTTCTGACATGCTCGGATACTTATAAATGCGGCAAGTTACAGACAGGCATGGCAAGATATGCTATGCTACTATATGATCTATCAATTTCATGAATATTTTGATATGCGTCGGTAGTCTACTATTCTACTTAATGATCACTTTCAAGTCAATTGCATGAATGTTACTCATTAAGCTTTTAATTGTAAGTCATAGATTCAGACTTTCCAAGCCTTGTAAGTTTTTTTAGTCGTCTTCAACAATTATGTTCCTTGACATTTCAAATTCTGTGTCGAGGGATGCTTTCCATTACTGCACTGTTTTTCTGCATGCTCTTTGTATCAGTTTTATGGCAGTGGAGCTTGCTAACCCTGTTGTATTTGGCATGTGAAGCTTGCTATTTTATGAGACAGTCTCTCTATTGGCCTTCTGAGTTACTCATTTCAGCACATTTTTAACAGATCATCTTGCCTTTTCATTAAAAATTCAGTGGTAGAACTAGGATGCTGATTGCGTAGTTTAATAAATCCCATAATTTCACCTGAGATGCTTCCATTTAGATTTAATTAGAGAAATGTGGTTGTTATGCCATTTCTCTAATTTTATATTGTATATAGTAGTGAAATTACCGCTGTAATCTACTTCGGAAATTTTCATAAACCTTTTGCCTATAGTTTAAAACAACGTTTTTCCATTATGCTCTTAAATCTTGTTTTAATTAATAGAACTTTATCCATTTCTCACTTATGTATGTATGCTGGTTTTATGAGATTTATTCAATTGATACAATTTAGCTGAATGTTTTTGATATGCTTTCACTGTTTGAATGAAACAAATGGCAAAGAATGTACTTTTTTTACCTTTACATTTGCTTGATTTTATTTGTCCTGCTGTACATGAGTCAATGTCGCATATGAAAA
>JXCR01139326.1:41695-55969 GCA_002079205.1 Phalaenopsis hybrid cultivar
TATATATATATATACAACTCGTTTGCTTAGTGAATGAATGAGCTATTAAATGAGTTGAACACATGTGTTCGCGCGAACAACAAGCTTTTTCAAAGCCCTTTATGCCACCCTACCTATGCAAAAAGAGGTATTTTTTTTTCTTATCGATTTTATTTTGCCTCCTATGTTTCCCTAAGAGATAAAAACTTCTTCTGGGTTATGGGAAAGGGTTATGGGAAAGGGTTATGGGAAAGACTGGTTCAACTTCTTTGTAAAATTATTTTTTTAATAGGGGCTTTTTACATAAATAGCCTCAAAATATTAATATTTACATATTCACATCTGAATATATTTATTAATAACCATCTAAAACTTAAAAAATGAACACAAAAAAAGTGCTCCTCTAACTTGTAACATTTGAAATCCTGCAATAATATTTTTTTGTGAAAGAGGAAGCCTCTCATTTTGCATTGGCAGTGAATGGATCTCCTACTTCCACCTAAGCATAGCCGCCTCCTTCTCCATACCTCTTTACACTGCTATATATTGCTCGGTTTGTTTATATATTGAGCTCAAAAAAATTATTTGTATTCAGCTCGTTTACTTAGCGAGCCTTACACAAGTTGTTTGCGAAGTACGACTAATTTTGATATCACACAGCCGTAGGATTTTAAGGGTAGATGAGGGATTTAAATCTTATTATATATATATATATTAAAATATTCATTAAATATCATTTAATATTATATTCATTTTTTATCTAAAAATTTTAATTGATTATTAATTTTTTTGCCTTCTAGTTATTGGATTTTTTAAAAATAATACTAATCATATATATATATATATATGTGTGTGTGTGTGTGTGTGTGTGTGTAATTTAATTATTTCGAACCAAAATGAGCTGAACACGAAAGATCAAATCTTAGTTTGTGTTTGGCTCAGTTATATATTGAGCGCCAAAAAATTGTTCGTGTTCAACCAATTTGCTTATCAAGCAAATAAAATACGAGCTACTTAAGGAGTCGAACACGAGCTATTTGCAAACAATGAGCCATGTTGGAAGCACTAGCTCTACCGCGGTTTCACCGAGATTTCTCGCAAGCGCATAAACTTAACCCATAACAACAATTCTGCATGTGCTATGCACGCTGTCAAATCCTTCAATGACAGTGGATGCTTTAATGACTACTCGTCGAGCACCGTACAAGTTCTTGTTTAGTGGCTAAGAGTGGCTAGCATTGGCCGGTCATTTTTCTCATATTCAGTTTTGGCATCATTCCCCTCACTCGTTGGACTTGTAGACATATAAGACTTCGAAGAATTTATCGCTTAATAATATTTTTTCAGCTCCACACTTAGGTGTTCTTTAGATATTTGTATCACATGACTTCTTTCCGACACTTGTGGTATTTTAATTGTTTGATGCTTCAAATAAACGATTGGTTGCCTCTTCATTTAAAAGGGGAAACACTTGACCTAGTAAAATTTCACGACCTGCATCACCTGCAGACTCTAAGCCTTGAGACAAATTTTTGAATATCCCGTGCCAGACAAAAGCCCCGACCGCTATCTTCCTAAACTTTTTTATAGAAGGGGGATCTAATTTTGTTCTAGATAAGCCTATTTTCATTCCCAAAGAGTCCTTGATCTCCCTCCCTTTGCTCAATCACTCATTTGAAGCGATTCTTCCTTATGGATCATTGCATTTTCTCTTCCCATTTTGTAAGGCTCTAATTAGTTTCTTAGAAGGTATTGAAACAACTTTGCTATATTAAAATGGTCTGTTGTTTTCAGTTGATGTTCTCGTCTCCTGTACATATTAACTCATTTTCTACTCATCTTATTTGAAAGCTCAAATCTACAAAAAAAATTATAACAAAATAATGAGTTATCTGAAGATAACTCAGTAGCAATTATACTTCTAAGCTACAGTAACTCAAGAAAAAGAAATTAATATGGATTTTGGTATTTTAAATCACTGTACGAAATCTTGGAATATGCCAATTTTTCATAATTCTATAAGAAATCTTTGAATATATTAATGTATGTATCAATGACATTTACCCAATGAAAATACTCTAAATTTCTATATGTATTAATTTTAACTTTACTATTATTTTATACTCTTTACATACTTATCTATTTGTTGAGGATCACCACCTAACACACCCTTGATCTATTGTATCTTATCGGCACAGTGATTATCGATCTAAACATCATAATTATCTGGGATGAAAATACATTTACATGTCATTGATCGATATTATATCATCGACAGAGTGATTAGCGATCTAACTATCACAATTTTCTGGGATAATAAGCTTTGTGTACTCGCCCCTGACTGATATTTTTCGTCGACACAGTGCTTAGTGATCTAACCATCACAATTGTCTGAGGTGGTAGAAAAACATCTTTGTGATTTGGTACACTAGAATCCCCTGGCTATACCATTAAGGGGTTACTACCCCTCTCAACATGCACGTATAAAACATTCCTACATAAGCTATTTCATTTTTCATAACATACATATTCTGAGGCATCTTCATATATCTACTAACATACCTACTTACTCTACAGTGCAACTAATCATCATATATATTATGTATATCTCTCATATCATTCATTTCTCTTATCTTATACATATCTCTTATATCATGTATATCTTTCATGTCATTTGTATCTCTTATCTCATGCATATTTCTTATATCATGCAAATTTTTTCATATCATGCTAATCATGTATATTTGTCCCATCTAACAATATCAAATATCTAATTAAACTAAAATATACATCGAGTAAAACATACATTTTGAAATAAAGAAGATTACTGAAATTTAGAAATATAATTACTCATCTCGATTTCTACACTAGATTCTTAATCATCGGTTACTAGCTAGACTCACGATAACCATTATGTTGATATTAATAACCTATATAACAAAAAATCATACTTATATTCAAGCAATTTTTGTTAAACAAATATTTCTTCTTAATTTAATAAAGGATTAAATTATCTAAATTTATAGAGTTGTCCTACTACTAGCTTCCACACACTCACCTCGAGCTCGTCGCCTCGAGTAAGTAACATGTAATTTCATAATATCTTGATTCATAAATTAATTTAACCCAAAATAAAATTTACCAAAATATACCACAAATAGGCTTCTCTGCAACCGACCCTTCTCCAAAACTACAAAATTTTATTCTCTCTTGTTCCTATCACCTTAACCCTTCTTCTACTTCACTCATATCATGCTAAAGACCCTTAAATAGGTTCACAAACCAAGTTCATCGCTTTCAACGTAACCTCGCCTTCGCTATGAGGACCGAAAACAAAAAAAAAGATGCACAATTTATGGAAAATATCACAATGTAAATGTGAGGAAGAAAATAAATGTCCAGAATATCACTAAAGTGAGTTTTGCACTTACTGATTTTGTCATCGAAGTATAAATAGAGAGCTGCGACTCTCGACGGGCTGCTCGCCCGCTGCAGATTGCAATTATACTACAGTACAAAATCACGCCTGTTGTTGTGACCGAGCGTTGAACCCTGCAGTAAGGGGAAATGAGAATGGGAGGAAAAATGCAAAAAATTTGGAAAGGATACTTTCTCTATAACCGAAACCAATGCTAAATATTGCGTAGAAGTCGGTTGCAAATAGTAAGCTAGAATCAGGGAGCGGTAATTAATGGTTCATTAAGTTTAATTGAACTTGTAACTTTTGATTTTTATGTCTTTCAATCTATTCATAATTAATTTATAGTGCTTTATATAGAATTGATCAATTTTATTCATAGAATTTTATAAAAATGCTTAGGTTGAAATCTAAGGGGTAGAAAATTTGGGGTACATTTTAAGTCGTAAATAAATTTTACCTAATTACTTAAAACTTGTTATTACAATCTCCCCTCCTTATAAAATTTCATCATCAAAATTCATGAACTCCACAATTGTTATGAATGAAATTCTATTTCATTTTAAGTGGTAACTAAAGCATAGGTGATAAACAATTATTCTCCGTTCATTTTAATATTTGGGGTTGCTAGCTTGTCTGATTATAATCTTAAAATCCTCTTTATAAAATAAACATCTTCCTTAGATCATCAAAGTGATTCGAAGGTAGTGGGGAATCAGAAGAGGAGAACACAAAAAAAGGAACTGGGAAAACAAATGAAAAAGAAACATTGATAACTTATGAAAGGTCAACCTCATGTGATTGGGCAGTAGAGTAAGTCTAAACAAGATTAGTTCAAGACAAACTACATTATCAACCCAGAGAACCACAAAACACAAATGTATATATTTTATTTCTGGCTTAAGAACAATTCTCAAAGGAACGTATTCCTTTCATTAATTACATCTTAGGGAATACCGAAAAAAAAGTCTTGATAATAAGAACCCTGCTTTCAAATTTATGATAACTAATGGAAATACGTATATCAAAGGAGAACAATTATCTCAACTAGGAACATCCCGTTACCTCTAGAACCTATAATGAGCCAAAGAGAGGCGGGGCCTATGAAATACCGGGGTCATCTCGACTGAAATATCCATACACTTCAAGACATAACCGGCTATGCTTCAAGACCTAATCGGGCCATAAGAGTAGAGGGTGAATCATTGTATGCTAAATGGGAGTGGCCTATCAACAATAATAGACCTCAAGACAACATCAACGAGTGATCAAAGGGATACAAGGCTCAAAAGGGGTATACTAATGGAAGGATAAAGAAATCATAATCAGGTAGAGATAGTCGGGTCGTGATTCCATAGATCCATCATCTCAAACTATTAGGACTCTAAATATACGTAGTCGTGAAGGTAGTCAAACCAACCAGACTTGATATCACTTGTCAGCAACACATGTGTTTTGTCATCCAAGGAGGCCGCAATAACCTCATGGTCAAAGGAAGGAAGACTCTAACCCTTATGCCTCTGTAGGTAGAACCAGTTAGAAGTAGAACTTATACTCGACGAGAAAGCAGTTAGAATGCCTCGAAAAGAAGGGAAAAATGAGGTTTAGCTAAAAAACTAAAAAATACTCCCATAAAGGACTTATACCACATCTGGGTTAGAGAAGGCTCTGACAACCTAATTAAGCTAGACAACCACCTAAGTAAAAATAATTTGATTGGCTAATCAGGTTGAAGAAGCATGTGGGATTCTCTTCTGGACATGAAAATATGACGTAGTTATTTAAATAAGTCCTAATTTTGGAATCCCTATTAAGCATGACTTGGAAGATAGTCATGTTGTGTAAATCATTTTAAAATTGGCCCGAAGGTCATTTAAGAACAGTAAAGTGCTGGTTTTAAATAGTTACAATATTTTAATCCTATAATTAGATTTATCTCAATCTTATTATTAAGATTTTTATAAAAAGAAATATTTTAGGTCCTTAAAGAGCCTAGATTGCATTTTCAATGGGCCCATACAAACCAAAATCAAAGAAAGTGAGAATTCAACACTCAACACAGAGTAAACAAACCATGTATAAATAATAAATGACTGGTGTCGCTGAGTCGACAATCTATCCCAGAAAAAAAAAGTGGTCAGACTTTGAATATACACACAAAGTCCTAATTCTATACACCAAATAAAGATTCAAAATTAAGATATGGGACACAAGCACACCTCTCCTGATCTTTGTCTTGTAGTTCACTACATTATGTGTATTAGAACTCATGCTTATACCTTATTTTTTATACAGACTCAACCTAGAAAAACCAAAATAAAATATATGATAAAGTCCAAAAAATGACTTGAACTGCACTAAAACAGGGTTAACATAAGTCTGTCCTCATGCAACATGTAACAAACAATGCAAACAACACCTGTAGAGCTTGTGTAATCATTACAGTCACTCCCTGATGAACATGGCTTCCTATAAGAAAACCAACCTAATATGCTAGTGTGAAAGTCTCAAACTCAACAAACAAATAATATAACAAGCAAAATGCTTGGCTAGGCACAATCCATCACCAATAGATGGTGCATATAAAAATTCTAACTACACCCTAGCCCTATTCTAGTGAGCATCTAAGAACATGGTGTTCTGCGACTAAGGCTGCCATATGTTTTTGTTGGGGTTGCTGACCTCTACTTAATCCTAAGGATTCAATAATTCTATGATATGTCATTAAATGCAAGTTTTATGCAAATAAAGCTTTCAAAAGACTAATCTTAAATATGATCTAAACTAGGAATGCACTAGTTTTAATAACACATGAATATTGATAATAAAAAGTTATTTTTTATAATTTTAAAATATATACTAAGGAAAGTAAATCCTAAGTGACACACTTAGAATTTATGGAACCTTAATAAAAATATACGCGTGCTAATCACAATGCAATAATTGCATTGTTCATTGAGATATCCTCACTAGCAATGATCATTAAAGCATCGCTATCGATAACAAGCACCTAAGGATGATTTGTGTAGTACTATTCTCAAAACTTGTCATTATAAGGCAAGGAACAATCTCCATAACTTACATTTGACTCAAGTTTGGAGATGCGTTTGGGGAACTTTTGTCTCTTTTGCTCGATCAACTCGATGCCACATGGGAATAGCCGCTTGGACTTGCTTTCGAGGTGATTTGCAAGATACCCTTCATGGATCTTGTAGGTACTAGGCAGGGAAACACCTATGGAGATTTATACAATTTGAGTTTTGGAATAGTTCTTGGATTTGTGAGCACCACAGGCCAATTTTTGCATTCTGTCAATTATACATTTTTAGCTTTATTGTAGGCTTTCTTGTGGCTGAGTTTCCTGAGTGTTGGCTAGATGCTGAAGTGCATGAACTTCTCGAGTTCCTCAAGTGTTATTTTGAGCTGATTTGCACATTTAATTAACCAATTTACATTTTTTACTTTTTTTGGTACAAAATTATGAAAATAGAATTAAATCACCTCTTTTTATTAATTGATACACCGAAAATATATCCATTTTTAGACCCATATTTTATACTCATTTTTGGTGATATTGTACTTTAATGGAATATATTTTGATATTTCTTTTGTAGGTTGTTGATTTTTAGGGCTTAAAGAAAAAAGAAAGAAATTTGGAGTTAAAATTACGTTTTTGAAGAAATGCTCAGTGCCGGCAGCGCCGAGGTTAGCGCCAGCAGCGCAGAACAACTTAAGGCTAGAGATTTTTACTCAGCACCGACGGCGCCAAAGGCGGTGCAAACCCTGCTTCTAGAAGGTTTGATGTATTTGGATGATTTTTTGAAGAGTTTTTGGAGACACCTCTTGGAGAACCGACCTTAGGCTCTATTTGAGGCCGAATTTCATCAGAAAAAGTGCTCATGTACGTTCATTTTTCACACCACATCATTCCATTCTACTACCATATTTGAGTCAATTTTTTATTTTGCTTTCATAGTTTAGAGTTTTTGTGGTGAGATTTAGTGTGAAACTTTCTGTAAGAGTGTTGGAAGGAGAAAGTGAGAGATATCTTCTTCCTGAATTTCTAAGAAAAGGCTACAAAAGATTTGCTTTGAGAAAGAGTTTTCAGATAAGTATTATTTGTTTATCAGTGTTGTATTAACTTTCTTTTATATATGGAATTTGTGCTTTGTTATTTCTTTCTCATGAAGTCTGAGTAGTTCCCTCTATCTTTCTCCCTACTATGAGATATGGTGAAATGAAGAGATAATATGGATGTGCCAATATTAAAATGTAAAATAAATTGTGATGATTTTTCAACTCCGAACTTAATTTACTTTTTGATTTGGCCAATTGAATTATTAAAATGTGTTTTGAAACATATGATCTGGGAAATGGAGTATGAGTTCTACAACAAAGTCAGGATTACATTTGATTCCATGGAGGAGAACATCATTCATGGATTAAGTGCAAATAAAAAGGAAAATATTCTTTGTTGGGTGTAGAATTGGATAAACTTTAGGGTGACAGACTAAAATCTTCAATTCGTGCTTATTATTTAAAAATTGAAGCGAGTGCTAGCCTTCAGGTGAAGGGAAGTGGGAGCTCTGGAGTGGGAGCCAGTATCCTACTAGCCTAGCCACGAATTTAGGGACTAAACACTGAGATTAGCCAATGATTTTATATGCACTATATCAGGGTAAAGAATTAAAATTGTTTATATTTGGCACAATACATATTATGAACATTTATCTCATCTCATTTTATCGTAGCTTCATTATAGTGGGAATGATGCTTTTTCACATAAAAAATCTTTGTTACATAAACATAGTTAATAGATTAGTATTTACCATTTTAAACTTTGAATTTTTTATTTGATAATAGTTTAGAAATTTAATTTTAATGACATCTCAACAATTGAAATTAGTGATAGTGATTTCAATTGACTTTCTGTGAATTTCCTAGCAAATTTATCATTTTTAATTTAAATTTTCCCTGTGGGATCGATATTTTGGGCTTAAATAGAAAGTCCATTATTACTTGATAACGATATGTATACTTGTGCAGAATTTGAATATTAATTGATTATATTTATTTAAATTTTACCCAATCTATCACAGCAAAAAAAAATCGGATCATTAATCTTTCACAGAAAGGTACATAAAAATTTCTAAGAAAAAAACATTATTGATCATCTCTACTCTATGTGCAAGGGAGTTCCCGACAGGTGTAGGTCTTTAACTTATATAATCCAAGATAAAGCCTTCAAGTTTGACGATTGATTGTCTGCATCCAGTTGGGCCAGTCTTCTTCAGTATGAGGTCTCTAGGTGCCAAGGTCTTCTCTCGGACATCTTTATTGTTGTAGTGAAGTGTGTCTCTTTACTTCCTTTTGTCGTAGGGTGGAGTTTGTTTGAATTACTTATGCCATGACCATTGCAAGTGCTACTCCCTCATCACTTGCTTCCCGCTAATCCTCACAAAAACCTGAAATCATTTCTACTCATTGGTTGTGATGGTTGTACTCCACATATAGCATAGCCTCCATCCTGTGTGACTACTTAAACGATGTTTGCCCTATAGCAGTTGATGTTGTTTTTTCCAGTCAACGAGAGAATGGATGGTAAAACATTTACTTTGTTCTCCTTGTCTCTTATGACCTTCTTCCTCATCAAGTTCAAAATTTTCTTATTGGTAGCTTCTATCTGACCATTGGTTCAGGGGTAGTGTGTTGACGAAAACTTCAAGTTGATCCCTTAACTTTAGCAAAAATTCTTCACTCTATTATCTGCAAATTGAGTTTCATTATTTTCTATGAGGATGATCGGTAATCTATACTTGTTAATGAGGTCTATCCAGAAGAAATTTTGAACGACATCTGTTGCTATGCAAGCGGGTCACTTTGCCTCAATCCACTTAGAGAAGTAATCTACCATGACTATAAGGAGCTTGCACTAGCCCTTCCCATTGAGAACAACCTAAAAGTGTAGAGCCACAAGTCAACAAAAGGCATGGGGCTAACAATTAGTGATTCTCGCTATTGGTGCTGTAATGATGCATACTTTTGGCAATTCTCATATCTCTTTGAGAATTATTCTGCACCTTTTAGGATTGTCGATCAGAAGTAGTAATGTTATTGATTATGTGCACCAGGGTCTTCCCTTCAGAGTGACTCTCACATTCTCTTAAATGTATCTCCCACAGTAGATCTTCTATTTTATTCTCTCTAATATAACACAGGTACGAAGAAGTAGCTGACTTCAAAAAAAAATTTCCCTTCAATCAGTAGGTATTGAGAGGCATGACACTTAAACCTCCTTAGATCAGTGACCTCCTCCTCAACCACTTTCTTAGTCTCTAAAATGGATGTAACAATCCATTCCTTCTATATTCACCTTTATTGCTTCATGCACTTCAATGGTTTCTCAGGAATTTCCTCCCTAAGTGAATGCACTTGGAAAGGAGGCCAGCCACCTTGTTGTCCTCCCAGAAAAATGTGCTCAATCTTAAAATTCAACAAATTTTTAGATTTCTATATTGGCTTTATTGAAGTACTTAGCCATCATCTCATCCATGGTTTCAAACTAGCTAGGAGTTTGACTTCACATATAAATGTTCGACACCCATTTTATAAGGCAGGTGCAACTCAACCATCTCATCCATAGTTTCAAACTAGCTAGGAGTTTGACTTCACATATAAATGTTCGACACCCATTTTATAAGGCAGGTGCAACTTAACGATCAAGGCTTTGTAATCTACCTATTTATTGGTGACATCAAAGTCAAAGGCCACTGAATGGTAAAGATGTTCTGGCCAGTTGGGTTGCTTAGAGCAACCTGATTCCTGTCATTTTTTGATTGGAGGATTCTTCAATGTGTAACGTCCATGTCATTCGGTCGGCATTATTTGCTTCACTTAGCATGCATGGTTCTGAAAAGTCAATCAGAAAGTCTGCTACTACTTTCATTTTCATAGTTTTCCGAGGGATGTAGGTAATTTTGAACTCACTAAACTTCACCACCCACTTGAGGAGCCGACTAGAGTGCTCTGATCAAGTGAGGACAACCTTCAATGATGGTTAATGACTACCTAAATGGGATGCCCGAGTTCAATGTCCCAGAGGATTCTACTGATGTTGTAAACCGAGATTTGTTTCCCTAACTTCTCACCTACTAATACATAATTGATGATCTAAGGTCCAAATCCAAAGTACAGAGATAGATCTTTGTTCGGTTGTGGACTTTGTAGTAGCGGTGATGATGCCAATAAATCATTCAATTTTGTGAACATCTACTCACAGTTAGCCAACCATTCAAAGTTATTTGTTTTCCTGAGCATTTTGAAAAAAAATAGTGCATTTTTCAGCCACCTATGAGATGGGCTAGTTAAAGTCTGTTATACAACTGATCAACTTATGGACTTCTGTGGTATTTTGGTCAGAAAGCATGTTCAACAATGCCTGCACTTTCTCGGGTTGGCTTTGATTCCCTATATAGGCATAAGGTAAAAAAGAAATTTTCCTATTCAGGCTCTGAAGGTACATTTAAGTGGGTTTAACCTCATATTAAATATTCTAAGGGTTTCAAAAGTTTCTCTTAAATTATATATCATTAGACTGACTGACTCTCAACTTGCACATCATCTATGTACACTTTAATGTTTTTATACTTTTAGTTAGAAAAAAATACATCCATGAGGCAATAATATGCAGCCTTAATATTTTTAAGCCCAATAGACTTTACATTATAATAAAACACTCTCATACTAGTAAAAAAATTGTCTTCTTAATGCTAGCTAGGTACATCTTAATATGGTAGCCGCCAGATAAAACATCCAAAAAGCTCATCACTGAGTGTCCAACTGTTGAATCCACCAGAGTGTCGATACTTGGCAAGGGTAGTTGTTCATTGAGCAAGCGGTGTTCATGTTGGTGAAGCCTATGTACATCATCCATTTATTGTTGGCCTCTTATATCAAGACTGCATTGGAGACCTAGGATGGGTATTGCACCTCTAGGATGTAGCCAGCTTCTTTGAGCTTCATCACTTCTTTTGGAATCAAGTCTACCAACATCATAGTCAAGGAGCTGATCTTCTGCTTCATTGATTAGGCGACTGTATTGATGTTTGGCTGGTGGCAAGCGACATCAAGAGGTATGTCTGACATCTCCACCATTGACCAAGCGAAGACATCTTGATGCTCCAAGTGAGTTCAAATTAGCAAGTTCTTATGCTCAACATCAAATGCCTCACTGATTTAGAAACACTTATCGGGCTCCTCTTCGGTTGCCAGTACGTCAAGGTTGGTCAAGTTGGTCTTGAGTCTCTCTTTTTTTTTGTGTTCAAGATAGAGTGGCTGTTGCTCTACACTGCCGACCACCAAAATTAATAGGTCTGAGACTGCTTCATGTCTCTCAAACGGTGATGACTTCATTGCCACCCAAAAACTTCATCTCCACATGGTATGTAGAGAATGCAACCTCAACGGTGGGTGGCCAAAGATTGCGTTGTAAGTTGGTGTTTAGTCTATCACTAAGAAGTCTTTCATGTGCGTTAACTATTTGTCACCCTCTCCCCAGTTGAATGGTAGTTTTACCACTCCAAGAACTTCCTTTCTCCCACTCAAGAATCTAGCTGGCACTGCCAACTGATATGTTAGAAGGTTCATCTTGTCGAGCACTAGTTTGGACAAGATGTTCGCTGAGCTGCTAGTGTCGACCAAGATAATATTAATATGGTAGTTATTGATCATGGTTGTGATGACAGTGGAATCATTGTAGTGATTCTTCCGTGGGAGTGGATCAACATCAATGAAGGTGATTAATGGATGGGTGCCACTCTTGAGAACAAAGGCAACTGCACACAGTTCACCCAAATGGTGGCTCTTCCTTTTGGCCCTTTGGGAGGAATCTCCGCCTCCAAAGATTACTCGTATAGATTCGACATTATGCATGATGTTCACCCAAAATAACTCATATGATATCTCCTCCATATCTCCACCATGAGAGTCTTTCTCTACCATTGTGTGATAGCTCCTTGAGCTTCTTAGCTCTTATCAACTTCAAAATTAGGCTCCATATGTGTCGACACTCCTCTATGCCATGGCTACAGTCTCGGTGGTATGACGACACTTCTTGGTGTTTTAGAAGAAAGCTCTATTCATCATTGGTGGCGCCTATTTGAAGTACTCTTTATTGTGGTTGGCCTTCACTAACTTGGCCATAGAGACCCTACATGGGGTGGTTTTTGGTGCTTCATGGTTATCAAATGGTCGCTCATAATGTTGTGACAGCTATTAGCCAACGTAATGCCCTTAACCTTTATTGTTATTCCTGTCGGCCCCTTATTACCTCGGGAAGACCGACAATTTTTGTAATGTAGCCAAGCGAAGGAACACCCATCCTACCTTGGTCTCCAATTATCATCCTTTAGGGCCTTTCTCTTCAAGTGATCAATGGTTGCTTTTACCCAGGCAGCCGCTGGGGTGGAGTTATACTTCTTGGCCAGGATATGATTGTTGGTCAGCTCCAACAATTTGTCAAAAGTTTTAGAGCATGTTTGGCTCACTTTTGATTTATGTTAAATACAATTTGTAAACCTAACAAATCTAAATTTATCAAATACATTTGTTGTTAAATCCATCATAATGTTTGGTTCAGTTGAGGTTAAATCTAATTAAATCCAATATACGTGTTTGGTATTTTATTCCAATTGAGCTATGTTATTGTTTTCTTCATAAGTTAAATTCATTAAGTCCACCAAACATTTAAGTTTAATAAATTTAGATTTACATCCAAAAATTGACGAAATGGAGAAGAAAATGGATTTAGTGGAGCACAACTTTAGCTTTCTCATTCTTTCATGTTTGGTTGGATTTACGTTAAATCGAGCAGTAAATCCTACTAAAAGTATGCTATTAAACACCCTCCTTTGGTTGTTGGAGGCCTAATGTGGAGCAAAAAGACTCTTGCTTTAGCACTTGAGCTGGCAGTATGTGCAATAGCTGGTAATCTAGTGATAAACGACTAAAGACTCTAGTTGTGCCATTGCCTTACTTGAAGTAGAGCCAACAAACTCTTCTGTGATTTTTGGGCACTAGCGAATTGGGCCACAAACACCTTCCTAAAATCAACAAAGGAGGTGATTACTTTAGGCAGTAGTTTGTTAAACCACCTGAAGTGCAACCTTCTTAGCTTGGAGAAGGAGAGTCTACACTTGAGAGCGTCGGTGATCCTCAACAGGCAGATCATCAAATCAAATGACATGAGATGGTCGACCGATTCAGTACAACCATTGTAGGATACATGGGATGGTGCCTTGAGCTTCTAGGGGTTTGACAACTAAAATTTACTGAGAGAACACATTCTCTCGCTGTTGAGGGGCCCCACTGAGCCTGAAGCACTGTCTGTCCAGCGGAGTAAGTCTAACATCGCCTTGGTACTGTGAATCTCCTTGTTCTTCTGATGTATGGGTAGCAATTCTGCTGTTGGCCGCTAGCCCTTACTACTTAGGGGCTCGAGGGGTCCGCTCCATTCCCCGAGCCACATCTTCTCTGATGGCCTCCATTATCTAGCCCATCATTTGGTATCTTAACTTGAATTTGTTGCGGCACAAACTCTCGAGTGTGCTCTATGTTCTTTACGTCTCCCTGGTGAGTTTCTTCTCCAATGGCGCTTCTATTCTTGTTGTTGGTATGCTCCACACTCATCATATCTTTTAGGATATTGAATATGAAATTATCCTGTGAATCACACCTAAGAAATAAATTGTAGGACATGAGAGAGGAGAGAGAGATGGAGGGAGAAAGAGAACAGTATAGTGGCAATATGACTAGATTAGCCTGAACGTTCATTATCCCTTTAATGTCGAAATGACCTCTTATTTATAGCTAAAGAGGGG
>JXCR01139326.1:56009-85796 GCA_002079205.1 Phalaenopsis hybrid cultivar
GGGGGGGGGGGGGGGGGGTATAAAGTGTACAATACCTATTTATCCCTACTTCAATAAGGTCGTTGAAAGATATTTTTGTCATAAAGAAATACATGAATAAATAAATAAATAAAACTCTAGCTCGACTGCTCCGTCATTCAATCGCCTAAAATCGGTGGTCCTTAGGTCAGCTAGGTTCATCCGGTAGATTTCGCTAAGTCAGGGTAGATAATCGGCTTTTATACGTTGGTTAGACGTTAGATCACGCCAAGGACAGTCAGTCGACTTGGCTAAGGACAGTCGGTCGGCTTGGCTAAGAATAGTTGGTTGACTTTTTAGGTCCATGGGTCGCCAAACTTAGTTTGGTCGGCTGCTTTGGTTTGAATGTTAGTTGTTGACCCCTTAATTTGATTTTGAAGTTATTTAATGTTAATTATTAATGCTAATAATGTTTACGAGCAATTATGTACAGACCAACCAAAGGTCATTATTTACAAATCAAGCACCATCTTTCATCCATTTTTAAAATTCACACTCAAACATCAAAATTCAACGTAAATCCCCAACCCATATTTTTCATTTATATCAAGTTCTCAATAGTTTGATCATGACACACATAAATACACCTGTTCGGTAGTTCAAAAAAAGCACCCGAATGGTTTATTTGTAAACATCGATATTTCAGGGTATTTTGTATGTAATTATCCTTATTTTTTAATTAAGAAAATAATGTAATAAAATAAAATAAAATAAAATAATGTTAATATATTTATCTATCAAAAATGTAATTAATCTACTTTTATAACGAATCTCTCGTGCCCACTCGCTCCCCAATTCTCAAATCAAAGGAGAGGAACTCGTCATGAAGCTCAAGTGGAACACATCAACGATAAGTTGCAAGTGAGTCAAGCTGGCTAGAGAGCCCACTTGAGCATAACTCAATATAAGGCTCACGAGCCAAGCTTATCAAGCCTCGAGCCACGAGCTAGAGTATAACTCAATTCTTTATGAAGCTCGAGTTCAAGTTTTGGGTGACTCGACTAGTTAGCTTGTCAAGCAGCTTGAACAACGACTTTAATCGCAATCACAAGTTTAGTCAACAGACGAGAAATAGCTATGGAGTGTGCTAATAAGCAATAAAACCTATTTTCAACTGCCCTAGGCTAATTGACTGCAAGCAGGATATGATAACTCCTATAAATCCAAATTTAATAAATTCAAACATATTTTTATTCTAGGATTAAATATGTTAGATTAAATATGAGTTTAATATTACATATTGCTGATATAATTATTATGTTTATTTAATCTGATCTTAACCATTATTTCTAATTATTTAGATTAATAATTAACTATTTATTAAATTAATTAATAATTAAGAAAAATTTCTCAAACCATTCTTATTCACTAAGTAATTATTGATTAGTTATTATTATATTAATTATTAATTATTATTTATTTAATTAATTTGATAAACCTAATTATTTTTTAATATTTAATTGAATTTCTTTTAATTAGCTATAAAATAAATACATAAAGTTTATTAAATTATAATTATTTTAATATGATATTTATTAATTAGTGATTATTAAATAAAATTATATTAAATTCCGAAAGCAATCTTCGGCTGCCACCACGTCCTGCCCGCAAACTTCGCCTATCTCGTTAACCCCCCATTACCAGTTCCGCCTGAAGGCTTGTGCTAACTTCATCCTCCCATCTTTCCGAAACCGTCGCGATATAGTTGCCACTGGAGCTAGCTGGGAATATAAAGGACGGGATCGCGGCGTGCAAAGTTCTGTGAAGCTCCCGTATTCCTGCCCGACTCGCCGTCCTCTCTCTCTTCCCCTCTCCCTTCCTCTCACCCCCGTTTGCGCGCTTCAGCCCCGCCATATCCCGTAAATCCACCTTCGAACTGGACATACTAAATCCAGGATTTAAGGCAAAACGGAGAAGAACGGGGTTCAAGATCCTGTAGGATTTTAAGTTGTCATTTGTGCTGTTTAGCAGGATTTAGGTTTATCTTGCTCAAATCCTGCTACCAAGCATTACGTCGCAGCCACAACTCGCACGTCTCGCGTCTTTCTTTTGTCTCCAGGCCTCACGCTCTCGTCTCTTCGCCGAATCGATCTCTAGTCTTCGGTGTAGGCCGCGAGGCATCTTGCAGGTCTATTCTAAAACATAATCTCTTGATTTTCTTCTCTCTTTTTATNTGGGTGCAATTAATTTGAATCTGGTAGAGTTTTAGGAGGTGTCCTATTTCAGCCTTGAATTTAAGTTCCAAAATTGAGCTCGAGCAGTGGATTTGAGTGGCTATGGATGGTTGGGTTAACTCAAGAGGTCTTAAGAAAGCTTTGGAAGCAATTTGACAGAGTCTCCCTAAGGAATTTGAAGCCCTTTTCCTTTGGCCATGGAGGGTGGGCTTAAATAGAGGGGGAAGGAGAGGCCAGCTGGGGGAATTGGTGGGTGCCTTGGGTTGCTTATGTGGATGCGAACAAGGTGAAAAAATCCAATTGGACTGAGACAGCTTGGATGGGTTTAATTTTGAGTTTTATCATAGGTGGAGCACTTTGAGGTGGCTTTTCCGACAGCCTAGGTGGCCAGCCGACCAGGCTCAGGTCACCATCCAGTCGAGGGAGGTCAGGGCTTATGTTTGATGAAGTAAATTGGGGTTGGCCAAGTGTAAATGAATTGAATTGAAATAATATGGGGAAAGGGTTATTTTGGGTTAATTTGGGTCAAATCATGATTTGGTTTTGGTTCAACCGCCAAGGTTGGTCTTGGGCTAAAGGGGATCAGATGGGTCAGCTAAATTGGTGTGGAGAAGTCTCCATCCAAGGGATTTTGGTTGAGTATGGGCTTAAGTGATTCATTAAAATGGTTAAAAACATTTTTAAAGAGACTTGAAAGTGGTTTAGCCTCTTTCCATTAATAGTTTGATGATGTGGCATGACTCTCATGACTTGCCTATGAATTGTGAGTAGCTTTATGGCTTGCATGTGTCTTAGCTAATTTTCATGAGAAGAGATTTTGAAATTTTTGGTATTTTAGTGGGATTTGTCATGAGGCTTTATTTGGAATGATTTGATCATGAATTTAGGACTTTAGGAATGATTTTAATCAAATGGATGATGAAGATAAAGAATTGTAATGTGGGCTTTAGACTTGGGCTTTTGAAATTAAATGTGGTGGGCTTGGGATTTTGAATTTAGAATTGAATTTAGGCTAAAATTTGGGCTATTTGAATGTTGAGTTTGGTGTAGGAATATATCATGAAGGCTTTGGAAGAACTTCAAGTGGTTTTGAATTGAATTGGGGGGCTAATTTAGTGGATTTAGGCATACGGTCAAAATTTGGGCTTTTTGATTTGGGTAAAATTGAGCTTGCAATTGGGTCAATTTGAGCTTGGATTTTGTTTAGATTAGAATTGGGGATGCTTAATTTTGATTTGGAAATTAAAATGGGCAAGATTGGGGTCAATTGGGCTAAGATTAGAGTCAATTGGGCTAAGATCGGGGCTAATTTGGGGACCTTTGGGCCTTTAAGGGCAAATTGGGGTTTTTGGTCAAATTGGGTCAAATTTAGGATAAAAATTAAAATTTTAAATATTTGGGATGATTTTGGAATTTTTAGGTTTTTTTTTGGAATTTTTAGGTCATGAGGGGTATTTTGGTAATTTTGGGCAATTTTGGGGGTACTTTAAGAATTTAGTGATTTTGGTGGATTTTGGTCAATTTAGGGAGTTGTGAGTGGTTTGAGATGATTTTTGGAAAGATTTGGGTAATTTGGGTAATTTTAAAATAATTAGGATTGTAGAGGTATTTTGGACCAAAATGGGCCAACAGGCCATGAAGCCACACTAAACCAATACAAGCCATATGAGGACTCATTTTGGATGCTCAATGTACTGGTTCTAACCCCTCTTAGCCAAAGACTAGGGGTATGGAGTCATCCACATGAGCTTTCCAAAATGAATAGAAGACCAACTTAAGGGATCCTAGGGTTTAGGGTATGTGCGAGAGTGTTGTGTGTGCAAGTTAGCCCCACCAAAATCAGATCACCTAGGGTTAGTCATAAGGTCTGACCATCCTATGGGGGACTCTCCTTAAGCTCTTCAATAGTGACCCCGCCTACTAAGTGCTAGAGGTTATGACCAATATGTGAAACTTCAAGTTGAGTAAAGAAGAGTTTGAAATTTCTAATGGTGAGGGTTCCTTTTCTAGTCCTCTAGGAATAGTCAACAGGAAAGTCCTATGGCTAGACCCTAGGCTATTAAAAAGGAAAAACTAGACCTCAACCAAAAATGAGGTCAACAACGTGTTTGGTATTTTATTCCAGTTGAGCTATGATATTGTTCTCTTCATAAGTTAAATCCATTAAGTCCACCAAACATTTAAGTTTAATAAATTTATATTTACATTCAACAATTGACGGAATGGAAAAGAAAATGGATTTAGCGGAGCATAGTTTTAGCTTTCTCATTTTTTCATGTTTGGTTGGATTTACGTTAAATGGAGCAATAAATCCTACTAAATGTATGTTATTAAACACCCTCCTTAGGTTGTTGGAGGCCTAATGAAGAGCAAAATGACTCTTTCTTTAGCCTTTGAGCTAGCAGTATGTGGAATAGCTGGTAATCTAGTGATAAATGACTAAAGACTCTAGTTGTGTCACTGCCTTATGATACACCTAAAATATATAGTGTTTTTAAACACATTTTTATACATATTTTTGAGATATTGCGCTTTAATGTAAGATATTTGTATGTTTTTCTTTCAGGTACAAGTAAAAAGGTGAAAAATGTCAAACGAGTGAAAAATGATTAAATTTGGAGCAAAGAGGTGAAATTATGCTAAGGTGTTTTGACGCCTAAGCGCCAGATCCGGAGTTTAAGCATTGGTTAAATAGAGAAGGTCATGCCTAAGCGCCAAAAGCCCCACACTTAAGCACCAGAGACATTTATTTGACAGTTTTCTTCATTTGGCTGAATTTTGAAGAGGTATTTGAGGCACCTATTAGCTAATAATTAGAAATGAAAATATTATTAAAAGACATATGAAAGGAGGCATCATTTGGAGAATACATCAAATTGGGACACATTTTGAAGAGTTATCAAGACACCTCTTGAAGATTTATAAAAGATGGAAGTTGAGACTTTTTAAAGTGTGCTTAAAAGTTCTGAAAAGTGTTGGAAAGGAGAGGGTTTTAGAGAGATTTTCAAGCACCACAAATTTACTTTATCCTTTTTGTTTTAAGTTTATTTTGAGAGTGCTGTAAACGAGAAGAGATTCAAAGGAACTTCAAGTGTTTGGTGGAGAATTTGAGATAAATTTTTATCTTCTGTTTTGAACTACTTTTGGTTTTAATTGAGATTTCTTGTTGTTTAGACAATGATTTCTATTTTTAAATTAAAATGTGATTTTGTTTTCTCCATGGAGTATGAGTAGTTTTCTTTATCTTTCTCCTTAAAACGATAAGTAATTAAAGTGTTGGATGGAAGTTGTGGAGAGTATTGATCTTTAATGTTGGAAGAATTAGTGAAGATTTAAATCCATGAACTTCATTTACTTCTTGATTTGGCCTATCCAGATGTTAAAGTTTGTTGTGAGAACATGCAAGAACCGGGCTGATATTGTCTCAATCAATAATTAGAAAGAATCACATGAGATTGTATGAATGAGAATGTAATTCATATGATTTGGTGCAAATAAGTAGGGAAATAATCTTTGAAGGGTGTAGAATTAGAGGACTTTAAATTGACAGGTTAAATCCCTTAACTTGGTTTATTGTTTTAGGTTCTGATACGAGATGTTAGCACCCAGGTGGAGGGAATTGAGTGAACTTTATAGTGAGAGCTGATATCTTCTCTGCCTAGCCGACCTTCAGAACTATTCAAACTTTAAATTAACAAATGTTCTTTATAGCATCTCTAGTAAGAGTAAAGAATTTAATTGTTCATATTTGACACAACACAATTTGCATATTACCACAACAGAAATCCTATGCTTATTATTGATTCATGATAAGGAGAAAGATATTTTCAAATTCAGTGCTTTTCTTTTACATAAGCTTAAGTTATCTTTTTAAATTGTTATTGTTTTGTCCAAATATCAAAAATACCAAAAAGATTTGAATTTTAATTACTGTGAATACATTTTTCAGTTTTAGTAATTGTCTTTTTAAAATAGAAATATTATCGTTCAATAGAGCATATTGCATAATTTTCCTGTGGGTTCGATATTCAATTATTAATAAAAAAGTCTTATATTACTTGATAACGATACATATACTTGCATAATATTCTAATATATAAATTAAAGAGTTAAATTCTTATTTGCTTCAGGATCAAATTTTGACTCTGTTGCAAAGTAAGGAAATATAAGTGAAAGTATAATTAGAGACATTGTTATTCTGTTGCATATAAGTAGTTAGGAACATGATCACTTTACTTGAAATAGAGCCAACAAACTCTTCTGTTATTTTTGGGCACTAACGAATTATGCCACAAACACCTTCCTAAAATCAACAAAGGAGGTGACTACTCTAGGCAGTAGTTTGTTAAATCACCTGAAGTACATGCTTCTTAGCTTCGAGAAGAAGAGTCTACACTTGAGAGCATCAGTGATCCTCAACAGACAGATCGTCAAATCAAATGACATGAGGTGGTCAGCTGATTTAGTACAACCATTGTAGGATATGCGGGATGGTGCCTTGAGCTTCTAGGGGGTTTGACATTCTCTCATTGTTGAGGGGCCCCACTGAGCCTGAAGAACTGTCCGTCCAGCAGTGTAAGTCTAACATCTCCTTGGTACTGTGAATCTCCTTGTTCTTCTGATGTATGGGTGGCCCTTATGCTGTTGGTCGTTAGCCCTTACTCCTTCTTGGGGGCTCGAGGGGTCCGCTCCATTCCTCGAGCCACAGCTTCTCTGATGGCCTCCATTATCTGGCCCATCATTTGGTCTCTTAACTCTTGAATTTGTTGCGACATAAACTCTCAAGTGCGCTCTATGTTCGTTATGTCTCCTTGGTGAGTTTCTTCTCCAAATGGTGCTTCTATTCTTGTTGGTGGTATGCTCCACACTCATCATATCTTTTAGGATATTGAATCTGAGATTATCCTGTGAATCACACCCAAGAAGTAGATTGCAGGACATGAGAGAGGAGAGAGAGAGGGAGGGAGAAAGAGAACAATATAGTGGCAATATGACTAGATTAGCCTAAACGTTCATTAGCCTTTTGATGTAGAAATGACCTCTTATTTATTGCTAGAGGGGGGGGGGTATAAAGTGTACAGGTACCTGTTTATCCCTACTTGAATAAGGTCGTTGAAAGATATTTTGGTCATAAAGCAATACATGAATGAATAAATAAATAAATAAAACTCTAGCTCGAATGCTCCATCATTCAATCGCCTAAAATCGGTGGTCCTTGGGTCGACTAGATTCATTCGGTAGATTTCGCTGAGCCAGCGTAGATAATTAGCTTTTATACGTCGGTCAGTCGGTTGACCACGCCAATGACAGTCAATCGGCTTGGCTAAGGATAGTCGGTCGGCTTGGCTAAGAATAGTCGGTTGACTTTTTAGGGTCCATGGGTCACNTTAGGTTCATCCGGTAGATTTCGCTGAGTCAAGGTAGATAATCAGCTTTTATATGTTGGTCAGTCGGTTGGCCACGCCAAAGACAGTCAGTCGGCTTGGCTAAGGATAGTCGGTCGGCTTGGCTAAGAATAGTCGGTTGACTTTTTAGGGTCCATGGGTCACCGGACTTCGTTTAGTTGGCTGCTGATGTTAGTTGTTGATCCCTTAAATTGATTTTGAAGTTATTTAATGTTACTTATTAATGCTAATAATTTTTACGATCAATTATGTACAGACCACTCAAAGCTCATTATTTACAAATCAAGCACCCTCTTTCATCCATTTTTATAATTCACACTCAAATATCAAAATTCAAGGTAAAACCCCAACCCATATTTTTCATTTTTATCTTCTCAATAGTTTGATCGTGACACGAGTAAATATACTAGTACGGTTGTTTAAAAAAACACTCGAGTGATTATTTTGTAAATATCGATATTTCATGGTAGTTTGTATGTAATTATCCTTATTTTTTAATTAAAAAAATAATGTAATCAAATAAAATAAAAAAAATACTGTTAATATATTTATCTAACAAAATTTTAATTAATCTACTTTTATTGCCAATCTCTTATACCCACTCGTTCCGACCCTAATTCTCAAATCAAAGGAGAGGAACCCGTCATGAAGCTCAAGTGGAACACATCAACGATAAGTNCCCTAGTACAGTTGTTAAAAAAAAACACTCGAGTGATTAATTTGTAAATATCGATATTTCATGGTAGTTGTATGTAATTATCCTTATTTTTTAATTAAGAAAATAATGTAATCAAATAAAATAAAAAAATAATGTTAATATATTTATCTAACAAAATTTTAATTAATCTACTTTTATTGCTAATCTCTTATACCCACTCGCTCCGACCCTAATTCTCAAATCAAAGGAGAGGAACCCGTCATGAAGCTCAAGTGGAACACATCAACAATAAGTTGCAAGTGAGTCAAGCTGGCTAGAGAGCCCACTTGAGCATAACTCAATAATAGGCTCACGAGCCAAGCTTATCAAGCCTCGAGCCATGAGCTAGAGTATAACTCAATTCTTTATCAAGCTCGAGTTCAAGTTTTGGGTGACTCGACTTGTTAGCTTGTCAAGCAACTTGAACAACGACTTTAATCGCAATCGCAAGTTTAGTGAATAGACGAGAAATAGCTATGGAGTGTGCTAATAAGCAATAAAACCTATTTTCAACTGCCCTAGACTAATTAACTACAAGCAGGATATGATAACTCCTATATATCGAAATTTAATAAATTCAAACATATTTTTATTCTAGGATTAAATATGTTAGATTAAATATGAGTTTAATATTACATATTGCTGATATAATTATTATGTTTATTTAATCTGATCTTAACCATTATTTCTAATTATTTAGATTAATAATTAACTATTTATTAAATTAATTAATCATTAAGAAAAAATTCTCAAACTAATTCTTTATGATGTAATATTATTATTCATTAATTAATTATTGATTAGTTATTATTAATTAATTAATTAATTTGATAAACTTAATTAAAATTTAATATTTAATTGAATTTCTTTTAATTAGTTAAAAAATAATTACTTAAAGTTTATAAAATTAATTATAATTAATTTTATGTCATATTTATTAATTAGTAAATATTAAATAAAATTATATTAAATTCCGAAAGCTATCTTCGGCTGCCACCACGTCCTGCCCGCAAACTTCGCCTATCTCGTTAACCCCCACTACTAGTTCCGCCTGAAGCCTTGGGCTAACTGCATCCTCCCATCGTTTCCGAAACCGTCGCGATATAGTCGGCACTGGAGCTAGCTGGGAATATAAAGGACGGGATCGCGGCGTGCAAAGTTCTGTGAAGCTCCCGTNCCGAAAGCAATCTTCGGCTGCCACCACGTCCTGCCCGCAAACTTCGCCTATCTCGTTAACCCCCCATTACCAGTTCCGCCTGAAGGCTTGTGCTAACTTCATCCTCCCATCTTTCCGAAACCGTCGCGATATAGTTGCCACTGGAGCTAGCTGGGAATATAAAGGACGGGATCGCGGCGTGCAAAGTTCTGTGAAGCTCCCGTATTCCTGCCCGACTCGCCGTCCTCTCTCTCTTCCCCTCTCCCTTCCTCTCACCCCCGTTTGCGCGCTTCAGCCCCGCCATATCCCGTAAATCCACCTTCGAACTGGACATACTAAATCCAGGATTTAAGGCAAAACGGAGAAGAACGGGATTCAAGATCCTGTAGGATTTTAATTTGTCATTTGTGCTGTTTAGCAGGATTTAGGTTTAATCTTGCTCAAATCCTGCTACCAAGCATTACGTCGCAGCCACAACTCTCACGTCTCGCGTCTCTCTTTTGCCTCCAGGCCTCACCCTCTCGTCTCTTGGCCGAATCGATCTCTAGTCTCCGGTGTAGGCCGCGAGGCATCTTGCAGGTCTATTCTAAAACATAATCTCTTGATTTTCTTCTCTCTTTTTATCGCTTGCTTGCAACCTGAGTTCGTCGTTCGCTGATCAGGTAGCCAAGCATCCCAGTCTTGGTGGCTGTCATTGGCTGTTTGCTCAACAGAATCAACATTGTAAGTCTCTTTGGTCTTTGCCACAAAAAAATTATGAGCCTTTAGGAATTATTTTGGAAAAGAAATAACACATCACTGTTCTAAATCCTGATTAAATTAAAGATTCTAAATTTCCATGGTTTAGATTAGCTTTTATTTGAAATTTCAAAATCCTCATTCACTAGAACTCAATTTTTTTTTAAGCTCTGTCTCTTAGCCCTATTTCATATTATTATTTAATCCCTATTTTATTATCTAAATATTGAGTATGTAACTATGTATGTATATATGGTTTAAGTATGAACTGATTAATGTTTTAATTCAAGGAAAAAAACTGTAATCTGATGTTTCATAATGCTTCATATATATTATAAACTGTTTAAGGTCATTCAGAGGTGCTAATATTGACAGAAAATGGTTGATGCATACAATAGTGGTGTTATTTATACCAAAAACATTTGTTTAAATCTTGTTGAACTTTCAAATTACAAAATATTCAAGTTATGCATTTATATTTAACAATGGATTAGCAAATGCACTTATATTATATAAATTTATGTATGTATCTATGCATGTATATTTGTATAAATTATTATCTGAAATTTACATACATTCCACACAATTCATGTGTATTTCACTTTTAAAAAATTAGTGATAGTGGTATATTATATGTGATATTAAATATTTAAGTGGTATGTGTAAATATGAAAATTTAGATGTCTGATTTGTAAATACATAAGTCTAATGCCATTAGGAAAGATTTCTTCCTATGCGCTTCTTGAAATTCATTTTACTTTCCCTTTTCTCTGAACTCGTAGAGGTATTACTCTTATATTTATCATTTATAAAGATCTATTAAACTGCATGTTTGTCTTCTTAGGTGGGTATCTCATCATACAAACACTATGATAGATTATCTTTTTTTTTGTACATATATGCATATCATATTGGCAATATGTTTGCTTGATTATTATTACAAAATCGATAACATGGGTTGCACTAATTATAATAATCAAATATCATTAATTATTTTGTTTATTCTTTTTCATTCAATATGATAACCGCACTTATGGAGAATAAGTTACTGAATCTAGAAAATGAGAAGCTGATTATTGAAGTACAAATTGTTAATGAAATTGATACTGACACTTTGAATGATAATAATAGTGCAGAGAAAAGCAAAGTTACTTAGGAGAAAGTTGATGAGGATGAAGAAGATGCTAACCCTGAAAATTCAGTTGAAACTAAGAAAAGAAAAAAATTTCATAGGTTTGGGAGGTGTTTAAATAGATTATTCTTCTTGATTTTTACTATAATAGTTTAAATTCAGATCTTTAAGTAAATAAATGACAACTTCCATTAAATTATCATAAATTTCATAAGTAATAGCTACTATCCACATATCCTCCCTTTTCCCCCTTTTTGAACTGACACTTACAAAATTATAGTTATAAATCAACAAAACAACAATAAGAAAAGATGAACATGATGGCGACAAATAAAGGGCTAGACATTGCAATATCAAAATGATTATATTTTCTCATTTTCTTCCACCAAGATCGAATGAGCAAATCTAGGTATTAAATTGTAATGTATGCTAAGAATAAACTATCTTCCAGTAGTAATATTGCATTATGAACTTGGAGATTTTTATTCTTTTTTACATGAACCCTTTTTAGGGAACCTAGCACAAGAAAGAAAAAAATTTCAGCATGATTTAGTAGACTTTCTATTTTCTCTTATTTCAATATGCCCAATGTTCGTAAGAAATGCCTCTATGCAAAGAATTAAGAATAAAAGTTAGAAGAACTTAATACCAAAGGAGGATAAGATATTTCATATAGAAATAATACCAAAAAGAAACGAACATTCCTCTAGAAATTAATATGAAAGAGAAGAAACTTCAATTAAAATAAGTTTGCACTTTCCTTAATTATTAAGATATTACATGTTTTTCTTTAGAATAGGATATCCGTCCTTTGAAAAATTAAAAAACCCGAATGAGGAGGGTTGAGTTAAGTTTATAGCAATGGATATAGCGACCTTCTCAGTTGGGCTAACTATTTTATTGAATGGATATCGTTTAACATAAATTAAAATAAAGCTCAATCTTTGAGAATGGAAGTTCTTTAGACAATAATAGTTCTTGGAATGTAACTTAGTGACTTAGTGACACTAATTTAAACAAAATGTTTATCCTACTTTAGGTTTCTTCTTATTTAATGTATACATGACATTACATTTTGATATTCATATCCGGCTTAGGAAATTGTGAGTCTGCTATTACGTTTGAGCGAGATAAATTATTCTCCCTTGATTATTTATTATTGTGTTTTTATTTCTTCCCTTTTTATCATTTGACTTGAATTTCACTTCAATAGTATGAGGGTTAGTCTAAGTTGTATATATTTTTTTAATTTGCTTAATGAGAAAGGGACAGTTTTTACTCTAAATTATGCATAGTATCAGAGCTAGGGAAGAAACCCTAGACCTCCTTTCAGCTGTTGGATTCCTATTTGAAGCTTGCAGGCACTCTCCAGCTCCAGCTCCCTTCACTTGTCGGATCGCGGTTGCCAGCCAGACAAACTTCCACTGCCTCTCTGCACCCAGGCTTCCGTCACTCTGTTTCCTGCAAGTGCCCGTGACTCCGACTGTTTTCACACAGAGAAGTCCGCAGAGATAGGAGTCTCGGGATTTTGCCTCTAGTGGAAATTATAATCATGAACATGCAATTTTCTTTGTCTAGTAGAAATCATAAGTCGGTCTGATCAATTTTTTGCCTTTGGTTCTGCATCAAACATCGTAGCTCACAGATCTGAAGGAGATGGGGACATATTATTGGAAATCAAATCCACTTGGCAAGGTCCAAACTTTCTCTCTCCAACGGAAATCAAATGCTCTCGCTCACTGGAATTTTCTCTCTAGTGGAATTCAAGACCTTGCCTGTCACAATCAGGTCTGACCCACATCTCTGTGGTGGCGATCATGTGTTAGTGACAAACAATTTTGGGTGGAAATTTTGTGTCGGTGACATAGTTTTCTCTCCAATGAAAATTTTATGTTGACAACAGATAGTTTAGTTTTTTAGTGGAAATCCTGTTGACAACGGACAACAGTGGATATTCTGATGATGGCCAAATACGACAGAGAGCTATTTGTTCCTTATTTGAACCGGAACCTAGAATGTTTGATTCTGCATCATCTGAAGTCTATTCCTGCATTACTAATCACAAAATACATGACAAGATTTTCCTCTAATGGTTTCAATCTTTGTTTTTATACACATTTGGTGAAGAAAAAGATGATAATCTCACCAAAGAAAAAATACCATAAGTTACTAATCCTAAACATCATATATAAAATATTAAAGATCACATAATCATGTCATGGCTCGTTAATTCCACAACTAGGGTAACTCCATGACCATGGAAATTAGAAAAAAACTCTCTTGTACAAAATGACAAAATAAATATGAGATGTTGGAAGGGAAACATATTCAAGTATTGACAACATTTTTGAATTGTTTGAGATTGAAGCTATATTATATGACCCGTGACAAGGTGAGTTGAATGTTAACATTTCATTATTTTTAAAATATTGACCCCAACTAGATATTTATAAAACATACACATGGAGGTACTCATAAGATTCTATCATTTACAAAACAATTGTTGAACAAAAGAGAAGCATCAAGTTTCTTCTAGGACTCAACAATGAACTAGACAAAATCAGAGGAAGGATTATGAGAACAAACCTCTTCTTTCATTTGGTGAAGCCTTTGCTGAAGTACGAAGGGAAGAGAGCAGGAAGAAACTCATGATAACAGTTAATCCCATTATATCAAATATTGACAAGTCGGCTTTATACACTCACAAATCATTATATCACTAAACAATAAATCAAATTGGAATAGATCTTTGTGTGAACATGGTAAAAACCTTAGTCATTTGAAGAAGTGTTGGAAAATTNTTTTTTTTTTTTAAGCTCTGTCACTTAGCCCTATTTCATATTATTATTTAAAACCAGAAAAATTATTACTAAAACCTATTTTATTATCTAAATATTGAGTATGTAACTGTGTATGTATATATAGTTTAAGTGTGAACTGATTAATGTTTTAATTCAAGGAAAAAAACTATAGTCTGATGTTTCATAATGCTTCATATATATTATAAACTGTTTAAGGTCATTCAGAGGTGCTAATATTGACAGANTATAGGCTCACGAGCCAAGCTTATCAAGCCTCGAGCCACGAGCTACAGTATAACTCAATTCTTTATCAAGCTCGAGTTCAAGTTTTGGGTGAGTCGACTCGTTAGTTTGTCAAGCAGCTTGAACAACGACTTTAATCGCCATCGCAAGTTTAGTGAACAGACGAGAAATAACCATGGAGTGTGCCAATAAGCAATAAAACCTTTTTTCAACTGCCCTAGGCTAATTAACTACAAGCAGGATATGATAACTCCTATAAATTCAAACATATTTTTATTCTAGGATTAAATATGTTAGATTAAATATGAGTTTAATATTACATATTGCTGATATAATTATTATGTTTATTTAATCTGATCTTAACCATTATTTCTAATTATTTAGATTAATAATTAACTATTTATTAAATTAATTAATCATTAAGAAAAATTTCTCAAACTATTCCTATTCATTAATTAATTATTGATTAGTTATTATTATATTAATAATTAATCAAGTAATTAATTTGATAAACTTAATTAATTTTTAATATTTAATTGAATTTCTTTTAATTAGTTATAAAATAAATACATAAAGTTTATAAAATTATAATTATTTTTATATCATATTTATTAATTAGTAATTATTAAATAAAATTATATTAAATTCCGAAAGCTATCTTCGGCTGCCACCACGTCCTGCCCGCAAACTGNCATGGACCCTTTTTAGGGAACCTAGCACAAGAAATAAAGAAAAAAATTTCAGCATGATTTAGTAGACTTTCTATTTTCTCTTATTTCAATATGCCCAATATTTCATGAGAAATGCCTCTATGCAAAGAGTTATGAATAAAAGTTAGAAGAACTTAATACCAAAGGAGGATAAGATATTTCATATAGAAATAATACCAAAAAGAAACGAACATTCCTCTAGAAATTAATATGAAAGAGAAGAAACTTCAATTAAAATAAGTTTGCACTTTCCTTAATTATTAAGATATTACATGTTTTTATTTAGAATAGGATATCCGTCCTTTGAAAAATTAAACAACCCGAATGAGGAGGGTTGAGTTAAGTTTATAGCAATGGATATAGCGACCTTCTCAGTTGGGCTAACTATTTTATTGAATGGATATCGTTTAACATAAATTAAAATAAAGCTCAATCTTTGAGAATGGAAGTTCTTTAGACAATAATAGTTCTTGGAATGTAAATTAGTGACTTAGTGACACTAATTTAAACAAAATGTTTATCCTACTTTAGGTTTCTTCTTATTTAATGTATACATAACATTACATTTTGATATTCATATCCGGCTTAGGAAATTGTGAGTCCGCTATTACATTTGAGCGAGAGAACTTATTCTCCCTTGATTATTTATTATTGTGTTTTTATTTCTTCCCTTTTTATCACTTGACTTGAATTTCACTTTAATGGTATGAGGGTTAGTCTAAGTTGTATATATATTTTTTATTTGCTTAATGAGAAAGGGACAGTTTTTACTCTAAATTATACATAGGCTAGGGAAGAAACCCTAGACCTCCTTTCAGTTGCTGGATTCCTCTTTGCAGCTTGCATATACTATCCTGCTCCAGCTCCCTTCACTTGTCGGATCGCAGTTGCCAGCCTGACAAACTTCCACTGCCTCTCTGCACCTAGGCTTCCGTCACTCTGTTTCCCGCAAGTGCCCGTGACTCCGACTATTTTCACACAGAGAAGTCCGCAGAGATAGGAATCTCGGGATTTTGTCTCTAGTGGAAATTATAATCATGAACATGCAATTTTCTTTGTCTAGTAGAAATCATAAGTCGGTCTGATCAATTTTTTGCCTTTGGTTCTGCATCAAACATCGTAGTTCACAGATCTGAAGGAGATGGGGACATTTTATTGGAAATCAAATCCATTTGGCAAGGTCCAAACTTTCTCTCTCCAACAGAAATCAAATGCTCTCGCTCACTGGAATTTTCTCTCTGGTGGAATTCAAGACCTTGCCTGTCACAATCAGGTCTGGCCCACATCTCTGTGGTGGCGATCATGTGTTAGTGACATACAGTTTTGGGTGGAAATCCTGTGTCGGTGACATAGTTTTCTCTCCAATGAAAATTTTATGTTGACAACAGATAGTTTAGTTTTTTAGTGGAAATCCTGTTGACAACGGACAACAATGGATATTCTGATGATGGCCAAATACGGCAGAGAGCTATTTGTTCCTTATTTGAATTGGAACCTAGAATGTTTGATTCTGCATCATCTGAAGTCTATTCCTGCATTACTAATCACAAAATACATGACAAGATTTTCCTCTAATGGTTTCAATCTTTGTTTTTATACACATTTGGTGAAGAAAAAGATGATAATCTCACCAAAGAAAAAATACCATAAGTTGCTAATCCTAAACATCATATATAAAATATTAAAGATCACATAATCATGTCATGACTCGTTAATTCCACAACTAGGGTAACTCCACGACCAGGGAAATTAGAAAAAAACTCTCTTGTACAAAACGACAAAATAAATATGAGATGTTGGAGGGGAAACATATTCAAGTATTGACAACATTTTTGAATTGTTTGAGATTGCTGCTATATTATATGACCCGTGACAAGGTGAGTTGAATGTTAACATTTCAATATTTTTAAAATATTGCAACTAGATATTTATAAAACATACACATGGAGGTACTCATAAGATTCTATCATTTACAAAATAATTGTTGAACAAAAGAGAATCATCAAGTTTCTTCTAGGACTCAACAATGAACTAGACAAAACTTGAGGAAGGATTATGAGAACAAACCTCTTCTTTCATTTGGTGAAGCCTTTGCTGAAGTGCGAAGGGAAGAGAGCAGGAAGAAATTCATGATAATAGTTAATCCCATTATATCAAATATTGACAAGTCGGCTTTATACACTCACAAATCATTATATTACTAAACAACAAATCAAATTGGAATAGATCTTTGTGTGATCATGGTAAAAACCTTAGTCATTTGAAGAAGTGTTGGAAAATTTATGGAAAACCACAGATTGTTAGCTTAGTAAAATCAAATGTGATAGAAAAAATAAGCATACACAACATCAAAGGAAGACAAGCCTCACAAACAGAGTCCATTCACGAACAGAGTCCGTTCAACAAGGAATAAATTGAAGCTCTCCAAAGGCTTTTGGTACAATATTATGAGTCTTCTACTAGCGTTCTAGCATATCAAGGAAATCTTCCACCTACTCTTATTGCTCTTAGAAGGAAGAATTTGCTTTTGATAGTGGACTTTGGATCATTTTATCACATGACAAGTGATATCTTTGCTTTCCAGTCATTCCATTCTTGCAAACACAATAATGCAGTTAGAATGCGAATTACTCATAAATGATCTTACTCTTCAATCCGCGTTTTCTAAACTTTATTGTAATTTACCGATTATAAGTAAACTCATTCGTGATATGAATTATGTTACTAAATTTTACTATAATTTGTGTGAATTTTAGATGATGGACTTGGGAAGGTGATTGAAAGCGCTGATATATATCATGAACTTTATTTGCTCATTAGGATGTCCCATCATTCATAATCATTTGTGTAAAGTGCTGTATATGAATCTATTTCTCATAAAAATCAAGTTATGTCATGACATTTTTGTCTTCGACATCCTAACTTCTATTATATTGAAAAATTATACCCTCATTTATTTTTCAATTAAAAGTTTTGTTCTTATAATTGTGAAACTGCCAACTAGCTAAACATACTCGACAAGTTTACCCAATCCTCAAATACAAACCAACACATCTCTTCTCTATGGTTCATAATGATATCTGGGGGATCTCAAAAGGAAAAAAAATGCAAATGAGGCTAGGTGGTTTGTCACATTCATTGATGACCACTCCAGAACCACTTAGGTCTTTCTCATGAAAAAAAATCTGAAATTGCCAATATATTTGAAATCTCCCACAGTATGATTCTCACCCAATTTTAAAGCAAAATAGAAATTCTCAAAATCGATAATGCAAAAGACTTGTACAACTCCACTCTCAACCTTTATCTACTCAAAAATAACATCATTCATATAAACATTTGTTTTGACCTACTAAAAAAATGATGTGGCTGAGAAAAAGAATATACATTTCCTTGAAATGGACCCTGTCAATTCTATTCACTAACAATTTACCCAAGCACTTCTGAGGGAATGCAATTTTTACATCCACTATCTCATAAATAGGATGTCCAACAGAGTGCTAAACTTTAACAACTCTAATAATATTTTCTACCCACATATTCAGTCCTTCACTTCTAACCTACTAATAAAAATTTTTGGTTGTGTCGCTTTTGTTCATCTACATTTACCTAATCAAACCAAACTTGAACTCAGGTTAATCAAATGCTTCTTTATGGGCTACTCATTAAACAAAAAGGGGTATAAATTCTACTCTTCAGAAACAAGAAATTCAACAACTCAATAGAAGTCGCATTCTTTGAAACCAATCATATTACCCCAAATCTAATATTCACGGGGAGAGTTGGAGAGAATATCAGATTTAGGATACCATTTAGGAACTTCAAGCTCATCTCCATTGTATCAATGATGAACCCACTCTTGTCCCCACGATCACAAATCAACTTGAAAATAAACTTGTTACTCTGCTAAATTCTCTCACAGTTCCCTAAAAAAATCAAGAACTCTGTGTGTACACCAGAAAAGAAGAATCCAGTGAGCATGTAAGGGACGTGTAAAATTAGAAATGCAAATCACTGAAACCAACTCCACACAGCCCAAGTATTCACACAGTGGTTGGTCAACACATCATGAACACCAAGAGAAAGAAGAAGCGCAAGAATGCACAAAATACTCGATAGAAGAATTTTTAACATGAAAAATTATCATTATATTAGAAATCTTTTGTTCATCACGTAGATAATGTGTATGTCTCAAATTCAATTCAAGAGACTTTTATTATTCCTGCTTGGAAAAATGTTGTGAAAGAAGAGATTCCCTTAAAAATAATGATACATGAATCATAACAACTCCGTCAACTAGAAAAAGTGTTGTAGGGTGCAATTGAGTATTCACTGCTAAATGCAAAACATATGAGAGCATATAAAGGTTCAATGCTAGACTTTTAGCAAAAATGTTTACTCGGTCTTATGTGATCGACTACCAAGAAACATTTGTTCCAGTGGTGAAACTTAGCACAATAAGAGTATTATTGTCTTGGCTATCAACCAGGATTGTCCTTTACATCAACTCGACATTAAAAATGTATTTCTTAATGAAGATCTTGAAGAAGTGTATATAGAGATATCTCCAGGATTTAAGAACAACACAAATAATCAGCTAGTGGGCAAATTAACGAAATCATTGTATTAGTTGAAACAATTTCCCATAACATGGTTTGAAAGATTCACCAAGATTATTCGTGTCAATGGATGCTATCAGTGTCAGGTCATTTTTATTGTATATGTAGATGACATTATTCACACAGACAATGGCGGAAGAGAACCTGAAATAATCAAAAGAATAATGCTTTTGAGTATAAGATCGAGGATCTTGAAACTTTAAGATACTTCCTGGAAATGGAAGTAGATTGATCCAAAGAAGACATTATCATATCTTAAAGAAAGTATCTTTTTTTTTTTAAAGGACATGAATGTTGGGATGCACATTAACAGATACTCTTATGGATCCAAATCGACGAGCATCAAAAGGAGAAGATAACACGCCAATTGAAAAAGGGAGTTATCAAAGACTTATGGGAAAATTTTGTTTATTTGTCACTTGCAAGACCTAATATTACTTTTTCTGTGGGTGTAGTTAGCCAAGGTATGAATGATCCAAATAAAGATCATTTAGAAGCGGTCTTTCGAATCTTGAAGTACCTAAGGATGAATCTAGAACATGGATTGATATTCAAGAAGACTGAGCTGATCTACAGCGATGCTAGCTGGGAAGGAGAATTGATTGATAGAAGATTTGCCATGGGTTACTGTCCATTTGCATGGGGTAACCTTGTTACTTGGAGAAGTAAAAGCAAGCTTTGGTGACAAGAAACATTGTGAAGGGATGTGGCTAAAGAAATAACTAGTGGAAGTTCACATAGAGAACCAAAGCACTATTAAGATGTTCAGTGATGGTCTATCGGCCATCAATATTTCAAACAATCCAGTACACTATGATTGAACCAAACTTAGAGATTGCAAATACTTCATCTCTGAGAAGGCCTTTGGAGGGGTTATTCAACTAAGCTATATCCCAACTTAGTATCCGATTGCTAGCATTCTTACTAAGGCTCTTCCTCGGTACTATTTCAGTGATCTCAGTAGCAAGTTTGAGATGTATGACATACAACCCAACTTGAGGGCGAGTGTTGATATGCATATCCACTTTAGAAAACTATGGGTCTGTTATTATTTTTGAGTGGGAGAAATTATTCTCCCTTAATTATCCATTATTACATTTTTCTTTCTTTCTTTTTTATCATGCGATTTGAATTTTCCTCTAGTTGTATGAGGGTTAGTCTAAGTTGTATGTATATTTGTTATTTGCTTAATGAAAAGTGGGAGAGTTTTTCCTCTAAATGCTACATTATTTAAAAATATTTTACATAAAGAAACAATTGGAAAAAACTTATATAAATTTATCTTTGGATTAGTATTCTAAATTTTAGTGGCTACAACAATTTTCTCTAAATGCGTATGCGTCACTGTCTGATATGTCAAACATCTTTATTAACAAAAATCTTGCATTCTCATCCCATCGACTAATCTTAGCTAGCCTATTAGTACACATGACATAAAATATCTATAAAAAAAAATAAAAAAATAAAAATTCTTATCAAACTATAATATTATAAAAGACACATCCACCAATAAAAAAATCACCTTTCAAAGCCAATTTAGTCCTCAATAACCAGATAGTGATTTCACATGACATCCAACATAAACTAAATAAGAAAAAAATATACGAAAAAACCTCGCAACCAATTAGAGGATTCCCAAACAAGATGACCTCACACAATTCAAATCACAAAGAATACACAAATCTTGCATGTAGCTGCGGAATTAACAATTCTTACTCCAAGTTCAAACTTTCCCAAAAATGAATTTGGTTTACCTGTATAAACCTGCAGTAAAATTTTGAAAAATATGAGAAAAGGAAATATCACAAAGATATAAACAAGGGAGACATACAATAGATTATATAAGAGAAATGGAACGATTGACGGTGCCTTAGCTTTAGAAGTAGTTTTGTAAGAAGATTTTCTGCCGAACAGTAACAAAAGTTGCAAATTTAGGGTCTGTTTGGGATAAATTTCTGTCTATTTTGCAGTTCAAATAACTATCACAACTCTATTTAGGGAACTCTTTTCTTTTTGCTTTTTAAAAAATTCTATGCTGAGAAGAAGTTTATTTCTACTTAACCTATGAAAGTGCATTACCTGTAAGAAAGTTGTTATTTGATCTTTTTGGAAAATATATATATATATTTATAATATCCACCATAATTTTTTAATGTCTTTTTTTTTCCACCACAACTTAACAACTACTTTCTTAAAAAACTGCAACCAGCCCAAACAAAACCTTAATCAAATCCTTCAAAATTATATTTCAAATTTCTCTTGTTTTGTCTTAATCTCGAACTTACTAAAGCGGGATTCGGTGGATTGAATTTAAATATGTGACTTTCTTCTCTTTGACACGTTGTTGGTCCAATTGATAGGGCTGTGAATTTAGCTCGAATATCATTAATATCNGAACTTGTTTTCTGCTAAATTCTCTCACAGTTCCCACCAAAAATCAAGAACTCTGTGTGTACACCAGAAAAGAAGAATCCAGTGAGCATGTAAGGGACGTGTAAAATTAGAAATGCAAATCACCGGAACCAACTCCACACAGCCCAAGTATTAACACAGTGGTGGTCAACACATCATGAACACCAAGAGAAAGAAGAAGCGCAAGAATGCACAAAATACTCAATAGAAGAATTTTTAACATGAAAAATTATCATTATATTAGAAATCTTTTGTTCATCACGTAGATAATGTGTATGTCTCAAATTCAATCCAAGAGACCTTTATTATTGCTGCTTGGAAAAATGTTGTGAAAGAAGAGATTCCCTTGAAAATATTGATACCTGAATCATAACAACTCCGTCAACTAGAAAAAGTGTTGTAGGGTGCAATTGAGTATTCACTGCTAAATGCAAAACATATGAGAGCATATAAAGGTTCAATGCTAGACTTTTAGCAAAAATGTTCACTCGGTCTTATGTGATCGACTACCAAGAAACATTTGTTCCAGTGGTGAAACTTAGCACAATAAGAGTATTATTGTCTTGGCTATCAACCAGGATTGTCCTTTACATCAACTCGACATTAAAAATATATTTCTTAATGAAGATCTTGAGAAGTGTATATAGAGATATCTCCAGGATTTTAGAACAACACAAATAATCAGCTAGTGGGAAAATTAACGAAATCATTGTATTAGTTGAAACAATTTCCCATAACATGGTTTGAAAGATTCACCAAGATTATTCGTGTCAATGGATGCTATCAGTGTCAGGTCATTTTTATTGTATATGTAGATGACATTATTCATATAGACAATGGCGGAAGGGAACCTGAAATAATCAAAACAATAATGCTTTTGAGTATAAGATCGAGGATCTTGAAACTTTAAGATACTTCCTGGGAATGGAAGTAGATTGATCCAAAGAAGACATTATCATATCTTAAAGAAAGTATCTTTTTTTTTTTTAAAAGGACATGAATGTTGGGATGCAAATTAACAGATACTCTTATGATTTCAAATCGACGAGCATCAAAAGGAGAGGATAACACGCCAATTGAAAAAGGGAGTTATCAAAGACTTATGGGAAAATTTATTTATTTGTCACTTGCAAGACCTAATATTACTTTTTCTGTGGGTGTAGTTAGCCACCTAATATTACTTTTTCTATGGGTGTAGTTAGCCAACATATGAATGATCCAAATAAAGATCATTTAGAAGCGGTCTTTCGAATCTTGAAGTACCTAAGGATGAATCTAGAACATGGATTGATATTCAAGAAGACTGAGCTGATCTACAGCGATGCTAGCTGGGAAGGAGAATTGATTGATAGAAGATTTGCCATGGGTTACTGTCCATTTGCATGGGGTAACCTTGTTACTTGGAGAAGTAAAAGCAAGCTTTGGTGGCAAGAAACAGTGCATAATTTGAGTATCGTGCCCTGACCCTAGGAATTTGTGAAGGGATGTGACTAAAGAAATAACTGGTGGAAGTTCACATAGAGAACCAAAACACTATTAAGATGTTCAGTGATGGTCTATCGGCCATCTATAATTCAAACAATCTAGTACACTATGATTGAACCAAACTTAGAGATTGACAAACACTTCATCTCTGAGAAGGCCTTTGGAGGGGTTATTCAGCTAAGCTATATCCTAACTTAGTATCCGATTGCTAGCATTCTTACTAAGGCTCTTCCTCGGTACCATTTCAGTGATCTCAGTAGCAAGTTTGAGATGTATGATATACAACTCAACTTGAGGGTGAGTGCTGATATGCATATCTACTTTAAAAACTATGGGTCTGTTATTATATTTGAGTGGGAGAAATTATTCTCACTTAATTATCCATTATTACATTTTTCTTTCTTTATTTTTTATCATGTGATTTGAATTTTCCTCTAGTTGTATGAGGGTTAGTCTAAGTTGTATGTATATTTATTATTTGCTTAATGAAAAGTGGGAGAGTTTATCCTCTAAATGCTACATTATTTAAAAATATTGTACATAAAGAAACAATTGGAAAAAACTTCTATAAATTTATCTTTGGATTAGTATTCTAAATTTTAGTGGCTACAACAATTTCCTCTAAATGCGTATGCGTCGCTGTCTGACATGTCAAACATCTTTATTAACAAAAATCTTGCATTCTTATCCCATCGACTAATCTCAGATAGCCTATTAGTACACATGACATAAAAGATCTATAAAAAAAAATAAAAGTAAAAATTCTTATCAAACTATAATATTATAAAAGACACAAACACCAATAAAAAAATCACCTTTCAAAACCAATTTAGTCCTCAATAACCAGATAGTGATTTCACATGACATCCAACATAAACTAAATAAGAAAAAAATATACGAAAAAACCTCGCAACCAATTAGAGGATTCCCAAACGAGATGACCTTACACAATTCAAATCACAAAGAATACACAAATCTTGCATGTTGCTGCGGAATTAACAATTCTTACTCCAAGTTCAAACTTTCCCAAAAATGAATTTGGATTACCAGTATCAACATGCAGTAAAATTTTGAAAAATATGAGAAAAGGAAATATCACAGAGATATAAACAAGGGAGACGAACATCAGATTATATAAAAGAAATGGAATGATTGACAGTGCCTTAGCATTAGAAGTAGTTTTGTAAGAAGATTTCTGCCGAACAGTAATAAAAGTTGCAAATTTAGGGTCTGTTTGGGATAAATTTCTGTCTATTTTACATTTCAAATAACTACCACAACTCTATTTGGGGAACTCTTTTCTTTTTGCTTTTTAAAAAGTTCTATGCCGAGAAGAAGTTTATTTCTACTTAACCTATGAAAGTGCATTACCTGCAAGAAAGCTGTTATTTGATCTTTTTGGAAAAAATATATATATATTTATAATATCCACCACAATTTTCTAATATGTCTTTTTTTTTCCAGCACTGCTTTACAACTACTTTCTTAAAAAACTGCAACCAACCCAAACAAAACCTTAATAAAATCCTTCAAAATTATATTTCAAATTTCTCTTGTTTTGCCTTAATCTCGAACTTACTAAAGCGGGATTCGATGGATTGAATTTAAATATGCGGCTTCTCTTCCTCTATATAACACTTTCTTCTCTTTGACACGTTGTTGGTCCNCTTATCTCGAACTTACTAAAGCGGGATTCGCTGGATTGAATTTAAATATGCGGCTTCTCTTCCTCTATATAACACTTTCTTCTCTTTGACACGTTGTTGGTCCAATTGATAGGGCTGTGAATTTTGCTCGAATATCATTAATATCTTGAAAATTGATTCGAATTTTAACTACGATCGAGATTAGATTGGAATGAACGAGCTGAGCTATGAGTCAAATCTTTTGATCAAATTTTTTAGTCGATTTAAAACCATATATAGATTGCCTTGAAGTATTCTTTATTTATTAAAATTATATATAATACTAAATGAAATCGAACATAGAGCTACGAATCGATTTCGAGCTAGAACAGATTCAAATAACTTAATTTGAGCCATTTTGTTTTGATTTTGAACTGGATCGACCCAATTTTGACCTGGAATAGATCCAAATAACTCAAATTTAAGCCAACTCATTTCGAGTTTGAGCTGGATAGAGCTCGATTCAATTTCGAGCCGAGCTGGTTCAAAATCGAACATAAAGAGCCACATCCCAATTTTGATTCAAATTCAATCAATTTGAGCCCCCAGCTCGGCTCAAAATCGACTCGTTAACGTCACCCGTTGACGCCTACCCCAACTAGCTCTAGNTATTGGAATGAACGAGCTGAGCTATGAGTCAAATCTTTTGATTAAAATTTTTAGTCGATTTAAAACCATATATAAATTGCCTTGAGGCATTCTTTATTTATTAAAATTATATATAATACTAAATGAAATCGAACATCAAGCTACAAATTGATTTCGAGCTAGAACAAATTCAAATAACTTAATTTGAGTCATTTTGTTTTGATTTTGAACTGGATCGAGCCAATTTTGACCTGGAACGAATCCAAATAACTCAAATTTAAGCCAACTCATTTCGAGTTTGAGCTTGATAGAGCTCGATTCAATTTCAAGCCGAGCTGGTTCAAAATCAAACATAAAGAGCCACATCACAATTTTGATTCAAATTCAATCAGTTTGAGCCCCCAGCTCGGCTCAAAATCGACTCGTTAACGTCACCCGTTGACGCCTACCCCAACTAGCTCTAGTCATGAAGTAATCTTCTTCACATGCTGATTCCTTTCTCCAACCAGCTCCCTCCTCTTCTCCTAGCCTTATCTAATTGTATAACTTCTATATAGATATTATACCATAAACCTTAGGTTGGTACCGTCGATGCGTTCCTCGCAAGGTTCTTGTCGAGTTCAACTTCTTTGTTTTTCGAGAATTAGGATAAGAGTGATTGGGTTGAACCAAATGATTATAAAAGTAGATTAATTAAAAATTTGATTAATGAATATATTAATGGTAATTCTTTTATTTAATTTGATTATGTTAATTTTGACATGCAATTTTTNATCCTCCTCTTCTCCTAGCCTTATCTAATTGTATGACTTCTATATAGATATTATACCATAAACCTTAGGCTGGTACCGTCGATGCATTCCTCGCAAGGTTCTTGTCAAGTTCAACTTCTTTGTTTTTCGAGAATTAGGATAAGAGTGCTTGGGTTGAACCAAATGATTATAAAAGTAGATTAATTAAAATTTTGATTAATGAATATATTAATGGTAATTCTTTTATTTAATTTGATTATGTTAATTTTGACATGCAGTTTTTTTTTATAGTATAAGTTATTTATTCAGCATATAATTTACTGAATTGAATTTTTAAAAATTTAATGAGTAAGTTGAGTAATATAACATTAGAATTAAATGTTAATTATTATTTTATTAAATTANGTCAATCAATTTGAGCCCCCAGCTCGGCTTAAAATCGACTCGTTAACGTCACCCGTTGACGCCTGCCCCAACTAGCTCTAGTCATGAAGTAATCTTCTTCACATGCTGATTCCTTTCTCCAACCAGCTCCCTCCTCTTCTCCTAGCCTTATCTAATTGTATAACTTTTATATAGATATTATACCATAAACCTTAGACTGGTACCGTCGATGCGTTCCTCGCAAGGTTATTGTCGAGTTCAACTTCTTTGTTTTTCGAGAATTACGATAAGAGTGATTGGGTTGAACCAAATGATTATAAAAGTAGATTAATTAAAATTTTGATTAATGAATATATTAATGGTAATTCTTTTTTTTAATTTGATTATGTTAATTTTAACATGCAGTTTTTTTTATAGTATAAGTTATTTATGTGGTATATAATTTACTGAATTGAATATTTAAAAATTTAATGAGTAAGTTGAGTAATATAACATTAGAATTAANATTTTTTTTATAGTATAAGTTATTTATTTGGTATATAATTTACTGAATTGAATATTTAAAAATTTAATGAGTAAGTTGAGTAATATAACATTAGAATTAAATGTTAATTATTATTTTATTAAATTAATTAAATATAATAACTTTTATTTTAACAAAATCAAATCATTTGTGTAGGGTATACGCTCGAACCTGGCATATTAAAATTTTTGTTTTATGTACATTATTTTGATGCAGTATAATTTAATGTGTTTATATAAAAATTATTAAGTTGAATATTATTAAATTTAATGATTAATTAAAGTAAGATGGCATTAGAATTAATCTTTACTTTGTATTTTATTAACTTAATTAAATATAATAACTTNCTTTTGTTTTATGTACATTATTTTGATGCAGTATAAGTTAATGTGTTTATATAAAAATTATTAAGTTGAATATTATTAAATTTAATGAGTAATTAAAGTAAGATGGCATTAGAATTAATCTTTACTTTGTATTTTATTAACTTAATTAAGTATAATAACTTTATTTAACAAAATGAAATCATTTGTGGTAAATGCTTGAGCCTGACACATTAGAAATTTTCACTTTATTTATAACTAATGTACTACTCTTTCAAGCAAAAAGATATTTAGAATTAATTTATAATTATTATAGTTTAATTTAATTAATATTTTTGAGTTAATAGTATTTATTGAGTCAAATTTAAGANGAGCAAAAAGATATTTAGAATTAATTTATAAAATTGAATTTATAATTATTATAGTTTAATTTAATTAATATTTTTGAGTTAATAGTATTTATTGAGTCAAATTTAAGATAATCAAATTAAATAATATAATAATGTTAATATATTTATTTATCAAAAGTCTATTAAATTTGATTTTATACCCAGTTGCTCCCCCGCCCCCCAAGAGGAACTCGACAAGAAGCTGACGGGGAATGTTTTGATGGTACTTGCTTCGTATTCATGGTATAATATCTATATAGAAATTATTCAACTAGAGAAGGCTAGGAGAAGAGCAGGGGAGCTGGTTGGGGCAAGGGAATCAATATGTGAAGAAGAAGAGTTAGTAATCAGTGCTCTCTAGGGCCAGGGGTTGATCTTCTCGGTGGTGTGTGAAAGAGAAGAATAATTTGTGACATTTGTTATCTGGAGGATGAGATGTTGCAGATTTATGTTGAATCCGTCGAATCCACGCTTTAGTAAATTTGGGATTAAAGTAAAATGGGAGAGGAATTGGAAATAAAATTGTAGCATTTTTTAAGGTGCGAATTTTACTGTTCAACAGTAAATTCAGCTATCAAACAACTTCCATAGCTCGGTCACCACCATTCGTCATTTTCCTTCTATACAATCTAATGTCCGCCTTTCCTAGTTATGTCTCTTTGATGTTTTATTTTCTCGTATTTTTTTTCTCAACTCTAGCGCATGTTCAATGCTTGTAATCCACATTTGAATTAGGGAGCGTTTGTACCTTGTATAAGGGCTGCTCATTCTGCAGTAGTATGTGAGATTTGCATTCTTTGTGGTTTGAGGTGTGTGAAGCCATCCTGCTTGGAAAAATTTTAATTGGTTGCATTTGCCTTTCTTGGAAATTTTTGCTTAGTTTGTTGATGTCTGATGTCACGTGGAATTGTTATATTATTGAGGATTGAATTGGCTGCCTGAACCGTGATTTTTTTTCTTGGTGCTTCTTTTATGATGTGACGGATTGGTATGAATATTCTTTTTTTTTTTAATTAATTCTTGTTGTTTATGGTTTACCGATAGTCTATTTGAGACTATTCAATCATACGAGCATTAGAATACATGATTTGTGTTTAATATAGATGCTAGGTATGTTAGATAATGTTAACGCCTATGCCTTAGCATCTGAATATGTTGTAGCCAACAAGAACTGAAATGATAATCCGTAGATAAATTTGTAGATTTTATTTTCCATTGTTTCTCATGTATAATATTTTCAGGTACTGCGTGGAAATCAGAAGAAACCTAATGGAGAGTCATATCTTTTATAATTAGTTCAATTGATTACATTAAGATTATCATTGATACTAAGATTTTTAATATTATAAGTGTTTATGCTCCTCAAGTAGGTTTAGATACAGGGTCTAAAGATAAATTTTGGAATGACTTAGAAGACTTAATACAAATGATACCCCTTGAAGAAAGAATTTTTATTGGAGGAGATTTAAATGGACATGTCGGTAGAGTGGTAGAAGATTTCAGAAACATTCATGGTGGCTACGGTTTTGGAGTAACTAATGAAGAAGGTAAAG